>JANAVB010032618.1:13702612-13982286 GCA_029216955.1 Iris pallida | reverse complement strand
TCTTCGTTAGAACAGGCATCGAAGGAGAGCCCATCGAAGAGCGTCGGTACACGTTTTAGTGCTGTATCGTATAGAATCGAAGAGAGCGTCTCTTCTGACTGAGACGGCTTCCTTCGGATCTTTCCGAAGGATTCCGTAGACGGCGAAGTCGATAACGGAATCTCCAGTCTCGGACATTAACATCGGTGTTTGTCGGCACGCGTGACCATTTGCAAACATAGGTTGTTTCTGGACAAATCAAGTCTCGGCCAGTTACCGTGACATAGTGTTGAGTCCCAAGGGGCGCGGCCAATGAGGCTGCGAGCCAGCCAGAGCGTCAGCCTCCAAGTTTTGTAGACGGGGTACATGTTCGATGAAAACCCAGTGAAGGTTGAAATGATGTTCAATGCAACTTCATGGTAAGGGATCAAATCTTCATGGCGAACCTCGTATTGCCCCCGAATCTGGTTTACGACGAGTTTCGAGTCGCCGTAGGCTTCCATATGATCCACCCCAGCTTTGTGCTAGCTGGAGTCCCATGACGAGTGCGTTGTACTCAGCAACATTGTTGGAGCACGGCTTCGAAAGAGAGTATGCACGCTGGATGACCAGCTGATCGGGGGAGACCAAGACTACCCCCACTCCTGCGATGATTTGGCCGTTGGGGCCCGTTCTTGAAGCGCCATCGAAGAACATCCGCCAAACGGGGCTTCCTTCAGTGACGTTTGATTCTTGGACTTCATACGGGATGTCTTCATAGAGTTTTGAAGATTCTGGGATGGGGTGTGCAGCTAAAAAGTCAGCCAGAGCCTGACCCTTGACCGCCTTCTGCGGGACAAACACCATGTTGTATGGCGTTAGTAGGATCGCCCATGTAGCCAGCCGGGAGTTTAATGACCCTGGCTTCGTCATGAGAACTCTGAGTGGATTGACTCGAGAGATGACGTGAATTGTCTGGCCCGAGACGTAATGACGAGTCTTCTGAATGGCAAACACCAAAGCCAAGCACTCCTTTTCAACGGGGTTGTACCGGTGTTCGGCCCCGATGAGTGTTCGACTGAGGTAGTAGATTGCTTGCTCGTAGCCTGCATCGCTGTTTTGAGCCAGTAAAGCGCCGAGGGAATGATCCATGGCACGGACGTAGAGGAGGAATGGTTTGCCGGCGACAGGTGCCACTAGGACTGGCGGGCTTGTCAAGTAAGCCTTGATGTCGTCGAAAGCCTTTTGGCACTCCTCTGTCCAGACGTAAGAGACTCCCTTCTTCATGAGCTGAGTAAAGGGTTGACATTTACCGGAGAGGTTTGCTATGAACCTCCGGATGTAGGCCAGACGTCCCTGTAAGCCCCGAAGTTCTCGAAGGTTCTTCGGAGGGTCCATGTTGAGGATGGCTTTAGTCTTCTCGGGATCGACATGAATGCCTTTTGCCGTGATGACAAAGCCCAAGAATTTGCCGCTAGAAACCCCCAGGAAGGATTTAGCGGGGTTCATTTTGAGTTGATGTGCCCGCATGAGATCAAAGACCGTCCTCAGGTCCTGTAGGTGATCTCTTTTGAGGCGGCTCTTGACTGCGATATCATCAACATAGCACTCAACTGTCTTGCGAAGATGTTGACAGAAGATGGTACGTATCGCTCGTTGCACCGGCATTCTTCAAGCCGAAGGGCATTACTGTGTAGCAGAAAATACCTTTCGGAGTCCTGAATGACGTGTGTTTTGCGTCATCGGGGAACATCTTGATTTGATTGTAGCCTGAATACCCGTCCATGAAGGACATGCGTTCAAAGCCACATGTGTTGTCGATCATTACATCGGTGATTGGGAGCGGGAATTCATCCTTCGGGCAAGCAGAGTTGAGATCCCTGAAGTCGATACAGACTCGTATCTTTCCGTTCTTCTTGGTGACAGGGACGACGTTGGCTACCCAGTCCGGGTGTTGTTCCTCACGGATGAAGCCACTGGTCAAGAGCTTGTCCACCTTCTGATCGATGGCATTCATGATGTCCGGGCGGAAGCGTCACTGTTGTTGTTTGATAGGTTTGGCATCTGGTAAGATGTTCAACCTATGCATCGCGATCTGTGGATCAAGACCCGGCATGTCTTCGTAGCTGCAGGCGAAGACGTCAATATATTCTTTAGCCAGTTGGACTAAAGATTCTCGGTCTTCTCCTTCCAAGCTTTTGCTGATGAAGATGGGTTTAGAAGAGGACCCATCCCCGAGGTCGATCTGCTCGACTTCGTCTTCGGTGGGAGGTTCTCGTAACTCAAAACGAGACTCCCATTGTTTTCCTAGGCGTTGAGCCCAGGGTTCCTCTTCGAAGGGTTCCGGCGGTTGGTCTTCGCCTTCATCTTTCTGAGGTTGCGCCGATGTCATGTTAGCTGACAGCACTTTCGTGAAGACTGATCCGATACTGGTATCGGAATCCCACGTCGATGCTTCAGACGAGTGGGAATGTTCTATGTCTTCTGCGTCTGAACTCTCTGGAGTTGATGGCGGCGTGACATAGCCTAACCCCCGTCGAGTCCGATTATAGTAATCCTGTGGCTTTCTATTGGGCATCGAAAGCCGGACAGGGAGATGCCGACCCTTGCCGTAGTTTAAGCCTTTGTTGCTTTTCAGGTCGTAGCCCATCTTTTGGATGATGTGCTTAGCCGCATCTGTGTACCGATAGACTTGTACTCTGCCGGTATCAGGTTCGGGCTCGATTGACGGGAGGTCCCGACGACGCTCGATTTTGCCCGAGATGATGGTGCCTTGGTCTCGGCTCCGTGGAGGGACTATGAAGACTCCTTGAGATGGGACTATTTGATTATGGTAGACGGTCGTTACTTGTGTTTGCAACGACCGTAGAGCGTTGTCTAATGTATACATAGCATTCCAGTGTGGAAGACAAGAATAATTGAAAGACACTCTATTATTGATAAAGTACGAGATTTTATCCCGTGGGATTACATTATCGAAGGAGGGTGCGTCTACATCAGCAGAGATATATTCGCCAAGCTCCTCATCTGTAAGCACTGGGGCCGGATCAGGAGAGTCCTCCATCGCTCTGACTTTGGGATCTGAGAGGGTTATGTGAGCCCTCTCCGGCATCTTGGATGACTGCGACGGCTTGCCTTTAAGACGCACCTTGAGAGGTGCCTCGGTTGCGCCTCCGATGAGTGGCGCCTTCCCTTGTAATTTTACCACCAGGGGAGCCGCTGTTTGAGGTGGCTTTCCCTTGAGGCGTATCTTCAGGGGAGCTTCGTGAGTCGGTGCTTTCCCTGATAGCTTGATGCTTATTGGAGGCGCCTTCTGGGGAGGCTTGCCCTTCAATCGGATTTTTAAGGGGGGCGTCGGGAGTCATTTCTGGCTCCAAGTCTGGCTCTGTTGCCGTCTCTGCTTCATCATCGGCGTCGTTGGCTTCCTCCTCGTCAAGTGGCTTGTACAAGTCGGAATCGGTGAAGTAGGCCTCAATCCCTTTGAAAGGATCGATATCTGCAAACTTCGTCCGAATGACGCCGTTGGTGGATACATATTTCATGCATTGGTGGAGCGTGGAGGGCACCACCATGTACTCATGTAACCATGGTCGTCCGAGTAAGATGTTGTAGTTGACCTCGGCATCCACCACATAACAAGTCACCTCAGTTTTGAGGCTGCCGATGTGACACTTCAGCCGGATCTTGCCCAGTGGCTCGCTCTTGCTAGCGTTGAAGCCATTGATGGTCGTATTGGAGGGCGCCAGCCGGTACATTGGGATCCCCAGCTTTGATAGCAGCGCCTTTGGGATGATGCTTAGGGAAGACCCCAGATCGATCTGAATCTTGCTCACCTTTACCGAACCGATGTACCCCGTGTAATACAACGGTCGGTTATGTCAGTGATGCTTGAGCAGCATGTCTTATTGGGTGAAAGTTATGTTTGGGATAACTTCATCCGCACAATGACAGTGTGCACAAGTAGTTGGGAGGTCTTCAGGCTGCTTGATTTGACTGAGAAAGGATTCGGCATCCTTCAGAGCTTCGCAGAGAGCTTCTCGGGAGTCCTTGGAGAGACGCAGGAGCTCGAACAAAGACAAGCGTGCAGGAGTACTGGCCAGTTGCGCCAGAATGTCAAAATTGTGGGGCTTGGCTAGCCCCGAAGCATTTTCTTTCCGTAGAGGTCTGTCGAAACGGGCCTCCACTTGCTTTTGTTTATTGGCTGCTGAGGGCTTGGATGGACCCTCCTCAGGGATGGTGCCAGGAGGTACCACTTCGGCGACAGCTTCACCGGGCTGGAAGTTCTGTTGTGCACGCGTCTGCACAGGAAGCGCCTCTTCCATTGAAGAAGAGACCGTACGGCAAGACTTGATCTTCCTGCCTTTTGCTTTGGAGGTAGGGCGTACCTCCGGTTGAGTTACCTCGGAGACGAGGTCGGGGTGAACCCAGAGGACCTCTCCTCAAGATGTGGTGAGTGGGACAAGTCCACTCACATTGTCACGGGTGGGTGGCAAGTTCACCACCTCCATTGTCGCCTTAGGGATGGGGACGACGCCATCTTGTGTGGTAGTCGGCGGCAAGGTGCCGAACTGAAGTGACACCACATTAGCTGACACCGTCTTCTCTTCATAGTCGACGGAGATTACATCCGCATTGATCATGCGCTGGATGTAATTTTTGAGGACGTAGCAGTACTTAGTCGGGTGTCCGATAAACCGATGGTAGTGACAGTACCTCGGGTTGTCCACTTTCCCGACTTCATCGGGCCGCTTCGGGTCCGGAAGCTTGATCTTGTCACCCTGCTTCAGTATCTCAAAGAGTTACAGGGTGTCGTCATCATTGAATGAATAAACCTCCTTGGGTCTCGGTGCCAGTGGAGGCTTTTGAGTAGGCGCAGATGCGCCCTTCGAGGCATTAACAGTCAATGCCTGTTTCTCCTTTGTTTCTCGTCCGGAGTTGTTGATTGCAGACTTTTTCCCCTTATCGTCAAAGGCGGGGAAGCTAACACCCAGAAGACGTGCATTGGCCGCCTTCTTCTCTGCAGCTTCAGCTTCGATGATTAGGGAGCTCCAGTCGGGAGGGGGAGTAGAGTTAAGCCAGAGCTTTACTGCAGGCAGCATGTTCATACTGCAAGCGGAGAGAAGCGCATGCTCTGGCATGCCTGGAGGTAGCCTGAAGCAGGCCTGACGGAAGCGTTCGATGAATGCCCGAACCGTTTCCTTGTCCTTCTGGCGTATCTCAATGAGAGACGCCATCGTCATGTCCTTCCCACCGTCGTAGAAGCGGTCGAGGAAGAGGCGTGTCAGGTCGTCGAAGGACGATATGGAATTATCGGGGAGGCTGCAGTACCAGTCATACGCCACCCCTTTCAGGGCCCCAACAAAGATGCTGGTGAGGAGCGCATCCTCCTTCGGAAGATGCCCTGTCTGCGACTGGAAGTACATCAGGTACCGTCGTGGAGAGTCCTTCCCGTCATACGGCGTGAGTGTTTGTGGTTTATACTTTGGGGGATAAACCACCTTGTTCCACTCAAGGGGATAAGGCTGGGGAATGCCCATCTTCTGGCGCTCCTCCTGCCTGTTCTTGGACTCGAAGCGCTCCCGCAGATCTTTGATCATTTCGACCACGTCCTCCGTGGAGCTAGGAGTCGGGGAAGGAGGTACCACCTGGAGTGGAGCGTTTGAGGGCTCCAACGTCCGGGGTGCTTCTGTGTCTGAGGGTGTTCGTTGGAGGGGCACACTCGACTCTCCATTGGCTCCTGGGTCGGGACCATTTGAAGGTGTCCTGATCAAGGCCGACCGCATCTCAAACACTGCTTGAGTCAGTACTTACATTGAGGCAGAGAGGGTTTTGAGTCCTCCCTCTAGCGAGTCTATACGCTGGACAATGTCCTGTGGCGGCGCATCAGTCTCAAGATCACCCCCGGTCATGTATACTGTCATGACACGGCCGGAAGTGGATGGATCAGTTGAGGCTTCGCTCTCAGCCTCGCTCTCATGTGGGGGAGTCACTTCTCCTGGTGTTTGGCCACCCCCAGCCACATTCTGGAGTTCGTCTTCGACAGGCGCATCTGCAAGGGCCTGACTGCCCTCAGCTCTGTCTTGAAGGGCCTCTTCGTTTCCAGCACTACCCCCGACGGTGTCCTGGAGGACATCGTCATTTTGAGGGGCTTCAGGGAGGCCATCTTCGCCTTGATGAAGATCCGTCGCAGCTGTGCTTTGGACATCTTCGTCTTCGGAAGGAGGCTCGACAAGGGTCTGGCTACCCCCAGCTTCCTCCAAGAACTTCTTCCTCGACCGAGTGCCTTCGAACACTCCAGAGGTCGAGACAGCTGCCTTGGTTTTCCTCGGCTGGCTTTTGGATGAAGACGAGGAATTGGCAGTCGTCTTCCGGACAGATGAGGAGTTGGAGATCACGTTGCATGAAGCAACCTTTAGCTCCTCTTCTGCTGACACCTTCGTCCCAAGGCAATGTCGGAGGGGTGTCGATGATTGTAGCCGTTGGAAGACCGACTGCTTTGGCGGTACTGCCGTCTTGCAACAGCAGTTGATGGTGACCACTGCACAAGTGTGCCCCGTGAGAGGCGCATCGTGCTTATTGGTCAACTCTCCTGACCGGCGCTTGTGAGTGATCATGTTGCGCAGGTCGTTGGAGGAGAGTGCTACCCTCACACCCCTCTCAGGCGCATGGCAGGGCCAAGCGCCGGGGTGGTCGGGTGAGTGCTGCGCCCCCTGATCTAATACCAAGCAGGCATCATGATCAGTAGTGGGGGAACCACAGCATTTGAAGTGACTTGAACGGACCTCAAACGCACAACCAGAGGAGGCGCGGGAGTTCAAGAACACTGAGTTTGCCTCTCTCGGCTTGGTTGTGCACGCAGTGAATGCGCCCAAGCGAGATGAGGACTTTGAAGGTCGACTCGTTGTTGGTGCAGAAGCACTTGAGTCAACCTTGTACAGCTTGCCATCGGCAGCGCGCGTGATCGTAAGCGTGTGCCTCTGGCCGGCTGCTGGCATAGCACGTTTGTGGCGCATGGTCCGTGCCGCCTTGGATTTTTTCGTACCAGCCCGCTGGGGCGCATAGTACTCAGCATCCAAATTCTCCTCGCCATTACAGCGAGTGAGTCTGTCAAAGACAGAGGCTCTTTGTGGCGCATCATAAGTGATGCGCGGGGCATTGGCTGCGCCCCTGCTCCGTCGACGTATCTTCCTCGCCTGAGAGGAAGATGGCTGGGGAACGTGGTCAGCCGCACGCTTCCCCGAGAGATGTGCTGCATCAGCGGGCGCACCTTGACTGCTGAGGACATCAGCAGGAAGGGAAGGCTGGACGGGTGCATCCCCTTCAACAGTGGTGCCTGAGGCGTCGACTTTGCGCACCCAGACTGCGCGGGTCTTCTTCGGCTTCGACAGCCGCTTCGAAGGACTCGCACTTCCTTCAGAAATGAACTCCTCGTACGCCTGTTGATTGAGGCGCACTACCAGCGTCTTGTGGGAGGAGCCCACCTTCACGTCGTCGGCCTGTGACACAACCTTCTCGGTAGAGGAGAAAGAAGTCCCCAGCAGAGTCGCCAGCTTGTTTGCCATTAAAATTGTTTTGATTGAAATCTTAATACAAACAGAACAGTGATACAATATAGGACTTAGATGTAGTCCTAGGAGTACACTTTTGTTTAAGCTGGGTCCTTAGTGCCAATGGAGCGAGTGGTAATGCGTTGACTCCGTTGATCGGCTGACGACGATTATCGGTTCTCTGAAGGTGTTGATTGCTCTGGGTGCTGGAGCTTGCTGAGAGGAGGAAGACGTTGAGTGTCTAGAACTGCCTCTCGGTGATTCTCTGTTGTCAATTCTCTCTGTGTTGTGAGTCCTCTGTTCTGAGTCTCTGTGTGTGTGTGAAGGAGATGATCCTTCTATTTATAGTTTTGCAGGCTGGCTGCTCATACGCGCATGCAGGATGCGCCGGTGTGGGGATGCCACGTGGAGGTTGCTGATGGAGGCGCACGGATGCTGCGCCCTGATCGAGGGGGAGAACTCTTCATACTGCTGTTGTGAGCCGGCACGTAGCAGAGAGAAGATCTTTCCGTTGCTGAAGTCTTGGATGAGTTGAGTCAAAAGACACGTGTCGTCGACTCATGGTTCGAAGATCTCGGATTTGGTGGAGAGAAGTGATCTGGTGAGCTGCGCCTTAGATTGGGCGCAGGAGGAGGCTGCGGCTCATAACCTTTAGGAGTTACAAACCATTTGGGGCGCATGGCTTTTGAGGCGCATGCAGGCGACTTTCCTTCTGTCTTTCGGGATCAGAGAGCAGTCTGAGGCGCATGGCTTTTGAGGCGCATACGGATTTGGACGCATGGCCGTAGAGGCGCATGCTGATGGTGGAGTGGCCACGTGGCAGTAGCCGTCGAAATAAAGTCATGATGATGCTGACGTTGCCGACGCTTCGTTTTCTGAATAAAGCTGTCAACTGTTCAGACTTTGGGAGGCGTGCTGCCAACTCTGTCAGTTCAGCATTTAATGTTGGTGACGTTCGATGGACAGCTGAGTGGGCGCGTCGGTTGGCGTTCCACTTGGTATGGAGATGTGTGAGGGCGCACCCTCTGTAATGCGCCGAGTACTGTAGGGCGCGTCTGTGTGATGCGCCTGATGCCGAAGGGCGCGTCCGTGTGATGCGCTATCTGGCTGGCGCATCGGACATGTCTTTTAATGATGCGGCTGTCTCGCTCTTCGAGTGCCATAAATAGCCGTTTGGCTGAATTCGAGGCGTCCGGTTCATCCATTTAATGTAAATTCATTGCACGAAATTCGGAGGGCCATCCACTTGGCGTGTGGGTTTGATCTGCCCGGCCTATAAATAGTGGCATGGAGAGAAGATTTGCTTCTCATTCCCTCACGTACTTCCAACATGAACTTGAACATGCGGGTGCATTCTATTGACGAAGTGCTCCCGAGGGTGAAGATGAGACACTGTGTTGTCTTCGATGCTCTTGAAGGTGACTGTTACATCCAAAAGACGGAGTCGAGGGCTTCCGAGGCAGGCGGAAGGTGCATGTTGCATCCAAAGATAGGGATGCTTGGGCCTTGTCCTCGTTATTCAGGAAGAGCCGTAGATCGGAATGGCGGTGCTAGGCTCTCTCTTCCTTCAAAGTGGGGTTTCCCCACTTTGATCATGTTGAAAGCTGCTCCTTTAGCCGCGGTTTCGATCACGGTCTTCCTTCGGCTTTGGAGGCTCTTTCGAAGCCTCCCCTGGCCACAGCATTTACGGTGCTCTTCTCTTCCTTGGTTCCAGCCAGAGGGTTAAATGCTTTGCTTGGCGAAGCACTTATCAGGTGAGCCTGGCTGGAAGAGCGGCACAACTGGGCTCTGCTCGGCCAGGTGAGCCTGGCTGGAAGAATTTGGCTGAAGGGATGCATATAGCTGGGCTGCTGAAGCACAACTGAGCTGGATGCACATGACTGAGCTGCTGAAGATATGGTGGGATGCGCCTGGTTGGAGGCGCATGATGTCTGCTGCGCCTGACTGACAGCGCATGGTGACTGGCAGCGCATGATGACTGCTGCGCCTAACTGGAGGCGCATGGTGGCCGCTGGCTGTAGACTTAGGATCTTTCCTTTGTAGAAATTCTCCTTTGTACAACCTTTTCTAGACATGTAATAGACTTTTATATATAATGAAAAGTCCTTCTTCAAATGTCTATACTTATTGACTTTGCTGTGAAGTTCTTCGTCTGAGTTCTAGCGCATGTAGTGTCTGGCGCATGGGCTTTCTGGTTGTGAAATTCCATGCTTCTACAACCCGAACCGAACCCAACTAAGTTTATTGGGTTGGGGGCCTAATGGGTCTCCACCCAAAACCCAATAGGGCCCCCACATGGCCGGCCATGAATAGCCCCCCCCCCTCCCCCCCTTTTTTTCTTCATTAAGTCAACACTCTCTCTCTCTCTCTAAAAATTCCTTCTCCTTCGCAAGCTCTTCCTTTCCTACAAGAAAACCATTTTTAGGTATGTCATTTATTCCTTATTAATTACTCTTCTCCATTTATTGTCTTCACAATTATTGTAGAGGGGGAGATTCTCTACCATTTGCCCATAAACTTTGTAGGATTCCCTAGAAATTTGGTTAGGGTTTTAATTGGGGGTTTACTAATTAGAGTGGTGTAGGATTCCCTGTAGATGGGACTTCTGTTGGAGCTCTCGGGGGTACTCCTCCAGCTACCTCGATGACAGTCCCTGGGGTTGCGGGTGCTCTTCCCGTAGTACCGGGAGCTGTCGGGGGCGCTCTTCCTCCTCCTGCGCAGCGGATTCCTCCGCCAGTTGCAGACGTACTTCCATCTCCACCTCCTCTGCCTACAGATATGGGGCAGATGCTTACCTTCTTCCAGCAGATGCTGGAGACTCAGAGAGCCCAGGCCGAGGCTCAGCAGAGGCAGACAGATGCGATGCGTCAGGGCATGGAGGATGCCCATCAGTTGGCCCTTGCAGCCGTGGAGCAGAGGGCTCCTCATCCGGGGACGCGTACTAGGTACGGAGATATCCAGGACTTCAAGAAGCTCGGGCCCCGTGACTTCAGCGGGACCGAGGGTATGGTCTATGCAGATGATTGGCTCGAGGATATCGAGCGACAGATGAGGGCCTCCCGCCTGGCAGACGACCTGAATGTCGAGGCGGTAGGTTTGCAGTTGCTAGACATTGCACGCACCTGGTTCAGAAACGAGCCAGCCCTAGCTGGAGAGGGCCATACTTGGGCAGAGTTCAAGCTCCTCTTCAAGGAGAAGTTCTTTTTCCCCACGGATAAGATTGACCTGGTGCGACAGTTCCAGGATCTGCAGCAGGGCAGTCTATCTGTGGAGGAGTACGCAGCAGAGTTCGGCCGTCTGAGCCGATACGCAGAGTACATGGTTCAAGACCCGGAGATCAGGGCGAGCCGTTTCAGGGAGGGGCTGACTTGGGATATCAAGATCCACATTCCCTCCTTCTATGAGACTTATACCCAGATCTACACGGAGGCCCGCAAGGTTGAGCGGGAGTGGGGCTTGAAGCCGAAGAGGGAGCGTGATCTTTTCTCGGGGGCTAGTAGCAGCGTAGGGGCTGCTAAGCGCCCTCAGCTTCAGCATCGTTCTTTCCAGCATCACCAGCCGCAGGTGCAGGCCAGAGCACCGGTTCAGCAGCAGGTGCAGCACACTCAGTAGAGGCCGACACAGCATGGGGCTCCTTGCGGCTACTGTAAGAAGCCCGGTCACATCTGGGAGGTCTGCCGGAAGAGGCTGGGCTTGTGCCTCTATTGCAGGGAGGCTGGACATCAGTTGAGAGATTGTCCTACGAACCATCGCCGTGCAGCTCAGGGAGCACAGGGTAGGCCACCTTTGGTACCGCATCACGCCCTTCACCAGCAGCGGGATATACCCCGCCAGGACAGGGCTTTTACGATGGCAGTTGAGGATCCTGCACGCATTAGACTAGGAGGTAGGGTCTTGCTCTTTCTTTTACCTGTTCTTTCCGCCCATTGATTGTTGATTGCTTTCTTAGTACCTTTAGTTTGCATATGTGATGATCATGCTAGATTAAATAGAAAACCCAATGAAGACTGCAATAACATGATACTGTAGAGATTTAAAACCATGAATGTGTTCTGATTTCCTGGGTTACATGTTATATAACTTAGGATAAAATTTAGTAGACCTTGATTGTTGGGTGCTTGACCTAGAGAAGAGTACGACCGTTTGAATTTCGAAGATGAAATTTTTTTAAGGAGGGTAGATTTGTCACCCCCAGTTTTCAAATTAGAGGTATTTTCGTCATTTTTCAAGTTTTATAATTTTTAGGAATTTTTATTTATTTTATGTGATTTTTTGGGATTTATTTGGTTTGGTTTGGATTTTATCCAATTCGGACTCAAATTGGAGACCCGGGTAGCCTGGACCCTAGTGGGACCCCCATACTAGCTGGGCTTGGCCCACATACCATCCTAATTAGGTTAGAAATTATAAACCCTATTTTCATGGCTTAATTAGTCATTTTAGAGCTTAATTAGTATTTAGAAATTAGACCGAACCAACCCGAAACAAACCCGAACCGAACCCAACTAAGTTTATTGGGTTGGGGGCCTAATGGGTCTCCACCCAAAACCCAATAGGGCCCCCACATGGCCGGCCATGAATAGCCCCCCCCCCCCCCCCCCCCCTTTTTCTTCTTCATTAAGTCAACACTCTCTCTCTCTCTAAAAATTCCTTCTCCTTCCCAAGCTCTTCCCTTCCTACAAGAAAACCATTTTTAGGTATGTCATTTATTCCTTATTAATTACTCTTCTCCATTTATTGTCTTCACAATTATTGTAGAGGGGGAGATTCTCTACCATTTGCCCATAAACTTTGTAGGATTCCCTAGAAATTTGGTTAGGGTTTTAATTGGGGGTTTACTAATTAAAGTGGTGTATATATATATATATATATTTATATATATATATATATATATATATATATATATATATATATATATATATATATATGTTACATATATGTGTATGTATAATATATATATATTTAAATGTGTGTGTGTGTGTAGAGGAATGGGAGTGGTAGTGATGTTGTCATGAGAATGGTGGTAGTGGTGGTATCATGAGAGTGGTGATGGTGTGAGAGAGTGTGGTGTGTTAGAGTGTGTGTGTGAGTTGTGTGAGAATGAGATGGTAGTGGTGGTATTTGTGTGAGAGTGTGTGGGTGTGCTTGTGTGAGTGTATGAGTATTGTGAGAGTGTGTGTCTATATGTATATATATCTAATTGTGTGTGTGTGTGTGTATTTATATACATATATATATATATGTGTGTGTATGTATGTATATATATATGTAGATATGAGGGTGTTTGTGAGTCTATATATATATATATATATATATATATATATATATATATATATATATATATATATATATAGAAGGTTAGATAGATAGAGGGATGGATATTAGATTATATATACATTTGTATGTATATATATATATATATATATATATATATATATATATATATATATATATATATATATATATATATATATATATATAGATATAGATATAGAGATAGATAGGAGTATAGATATATATATATAGTTATATATATAGAAAGAGTAGGAAGAGAAGAAGTAGGAGGAAGAGGAGATGAAGAGAATAAGATGCAGCAGCTGCAGCAGCCGCAGCAGGTTGCAGCAGTAGCAGCAACATGTGCAGTAGCAGTAGCAGGATCGGCAGTAGCAGGAGCTGCTATGGCAGCTCCTTCCCCCCCCCCCCCCTTTCACCCCCTTTAAGCCCCATTGACCCTCCCCCATTATATATATATATATGTATGTATATATATATATATATATATGTATATATATAGGTTGAAAGATAGTTAGAATTAGAGAGAATAGGAGAAGAGAATTAGAAGAAGTTTAGGAAGAAATTAGAAGAGAAAGGTTAAGAGGAAGGGAAAAAGTAGAAGAGTTAGAAGAGAAGTAGAAGGGAATAATAGAAGAAGTTAGGAAAAGAATGAGAAGAGGATTAGAAGAGAATAGGAAGGGAGAATAGAGATTAGTAAGGAGGAGGAGAATTAGAATGGGAAGAAGAAGTTAGAAGAGGAAATTAGAAGAGGAATTAGAGTGAGAGCTAGAGAAAGATTTTGGAGGAAAGTGAGTTAGAGGGTGAAACGGAGCCCGAGTATCGGAACACAATGAAACTTGGCATGGAGTTCAAATACGTGATTTAGATTTTGCGGGTAGGCTCCCGAGTGGAAATCGGGGTTGTAGGGCGCCGGTATCGCGCCGTACCATTGTGTATCTTGAAATATTCATGATATCGGTAATGGGCCGTATCATGGACTAGACGTCCACTTTACCTAGGTATTTTGGTAGGTAATATATCTATAGGCTAGTACTTACTTCCCTGGGGAGATCGGGTCAAAATATCAAGCGTAGGTAGGCTAACTAGATAATCGCCGAAGGTAGAATTTTGCCCTTTTTAAGGGTAAAATAGGATATTGGCCTACGGCCAAGATTTGACTTTCCAAGTCCAAGATGGACTTGGATATGGGTTGTAGAGGTTGGTAATGATTAGAAATAGTCGCCTAGACGTAGTCTTGACCCCGGTTGACCACGGTTGACTTTTTAGACCAAAAGTCAACTATGGGTCAACACTTTGCCCAATTTAGTTCCAAATTCCATTAGACTTGTGCAGTTGACCAAAAGTTAACTGTTAGTCACCAGTGACCTAGAGTTGACCTAGGGTTGACCAGAGTTGACCACGGTTGACCAGAGTTGACCAGTTGACCAAAAGTCAACTGTAAGTCAACCGTTGACTCAAATTGACCTAGATTAATTTTGTTTGATTTGTGTTGACCCAGTATGACCTAGCTAGACCTAATATGATTTAGATTGACCTCGTACAGTCTAGTTTGACGTGTTTTGACCTAGAATGACTTAATAGGATTCAAATTGATTGATTTTACTTCCTAAACATAGTATTGATACGTCTTGTTCTCTATAGGTCCTCGAGACGCTGCATTTGCTCCAGTAGACATATCATACCATATTACAGGCGAGTTCATTCTCTGACACTTTTCTAATTTATAATGATTGTTATGATTCATGTAATTAGTGTGGATATGCTTGTTCTCGACACATTGGTCACACGGATTGGTATTCATGGATCCCGACATGAGATGTTATTTCTCGTTATCTTGGTATATCTTGTGCAAGCCCTCTTGTAGTTCTTGTGCAGTATATGGACATCGATTCTCGAGGAGACTTGCTCCATTCTCGTAGAATCCCGTGTCATAACGTGTCTTGCTTGGATCCACTCTACCAGTCGGGGACGGGGAGTACTAGTGTAGATGTGTGGTCATTACCCACCTTGTTTATTCTTGTAGACCTTGAATGCTACCAATCCTACACTCCACGTGGGATTGGCTGATCAGTAGACCTTGTGCAGACCCAAGCCGGCCACATATTGTAGCTAGTACTCACACACCTAGAGATATGATTCTTGATTCTTGTACATGCCATGATCAGTTTACTTGCCTTGTTCTAGCTCTAGATTTACAGCTTACCTTGCCATGATACTCACATGTACATTCCATGATATTCTTGTATATACTCTCTATTTACAGTCTTATAGCTTTTGTCATATCTTGTGAACTGTTGTTAGTAGATTGTACTCGTTCCATCCTGACAGGATATGTTAAAAATATTACAGATGCAGATGAGGGAGACTACTGCACCTACTACGGTCCGGATGACGTAGTGGGCGTAGACTTGGAGACTTTAGTCCAGCAGGGCTTAGCTCCGCCTGACGAGACCTTACCACTTGCTTAGTTAGAGTAGGTCTTTTGTACTGGACTTTGTCTCCAGCTACTTTTGAGACTGTTATTATTATGGATTATATTAGAGACTTGGACTTGTTTATTATTTGGTGTTTGGACTCGACAGGTTATTATTTTATTATCGTCTTGTTGTCTTTATCTTTCAGTCTTTACTTTGTTATCTTAGAGTCGTGATTGAGTACTCATATATATATATATATATATATTCATTGCTTGTCCTCCGTTCGGAGTTGACCATATTCTCGACAGGTTTTTGTTATATATATAAACTGTTTAGAGTAGAAAAATCTACAGCATTCCACGCCGATTTTTCGGTGAGGGCTGGGCGTTGTCGCATCACGTGTCCTTTTAGCGGGTGCGGGTCGTGACACGTTTTAGTTGTGGCCCACGCAGGTCCTGAAGTCGCAATTAGTGTGATATCGTAGTGGCGCTCGACTAAGAGTGCTATTACGAGCCTGCGGTACGTATCTAGGATAGGCTATAGGCTAAGAGTACTCAATCACAGTAGGATCTTTCCTTGCTTATCTTACTTACCGTCTTTGATATTGATTTACTGCATTCTAGCTGTCCTCCTTTGTTATAATCTTTCTTGTGCCATATTGATATCTTCCTTTCAATCTGTCTCCAGGATAGTTATGACTCACTCTCCTGGCGAGGAGCACGGGGAGACGGAGAGGTCTGCCACCTCTGGCGGATAGGCTCCGGTCACTTCCTCTGCAGATGGGACTTCTGTTGGGGCTCTCGGGGGTACTCCTCCAGCTACCTCGATGACTGTCCCTGGGGTTGCGGGTGCTCTTCCCGTAGTGCCGGGAGCTGTCGGGGGCGCTCTTCCTCCTCCTGCGCAGCGAATTCCTCCGCCAGTTGCAGACGTACTTCCACCTCCACCTCCTCTGCCTACAGATATGGGGCAGATGCTTACCTTCTTCCAGCAGATACTGGAGACTCAGAGAGCCCAGGTCGAGGCTCAGCAGAGGCAGACAGACGCGATACGTCAGGGCATGGAGGATGCCCATCAGTTGGCCCTTGCTGTCGTGGAGCAGAGGGCTCCTCATCCAGGGACGCGTACTAGGTACGAAGATATCCAGGACTTCAAGAAGCTCGGGCCCTGTGACTTCAGCGGGACCGAGGGTGTGGTCTATGCAGATGATTGGCTCGAGGATATCGAGCAGCAGATGAGGGCCTCCCGCCTGGCAGACGACCTGAAGGTCGAGGCGGTAGGTTTGCAGTTGCTAGACATTGCACGCACCTGGTTCAGAAACCAGCTAGCCCTAGCCGGAGAGGGCCGTACTTGGGCAGAGTTCAAGCTCCTCTTCAAGGAGAAGTTCTTTTCCCCCACGGACAAGATTGACCTGGTGCGACAGTTCTAGGATCTGCAGCAGGGCAGTCTATCTGTGGAGGAGTACGCAGCGGAGTTCGGCCGTCTGAGCCGATATGCAGAGTACATGGTTCGAGACCCGGAGATCAGGGCGAGCCGTTTCAGGGAGGGGCTGACTTGGGATATCAAGATCCACATTCCCTCCTTCTATGAGACTTATACCCAGATCTATGCGGAGGCCCGCAAGGTTGAGCGGGAGTGGGGCTTGAAGCCGAAGAGGGAGCGTGATCTTTTCTTGGGGCTAGTAGCAGCGCAGGGGCTGCTAAGCGCCCTCAGCTTCAGCATCGTTCTTTCCAGCATCACCAGCCGCAGGTACAGGCCAGAGCACCGATTCAGCAGTAGGTGCAGCACACTCAGCAGAGGCAGATACAGCATGGGACTCCTTGCGGCTACTGCAAGAAGCCCGGTCACATCTGGAAAGTCTGTCGAAAGAGGCTGGGCTTGTGCCTCTATTGCAGAGAGGCTGGACATCAGTTGAGAGATTGTCCTACGAACCATCGCCGTGCAGCTCAGGGAGCACAGGGTAGGCCACCTTTGGCACCGCATCATGCCCTCCACCAGCAGCGGGATATACCCCGCCAGGACAGGGCTTTTACGAAGACAGTTGAGGATCCTGCACGCATTGGACTAGGAGGTAGGGTCTTGCTCTTTCTTTTACCTGTTCTTTCCGCCCATTGATTGTTGATTGCTTTCTTAGTACCTTTAGTTTGCATATGTGATGATCATGCTAGATTAAATAGAAAACCCCAATGAAGACTACAATAACACGATACTGTAGAGATTTAAAACCATGCATGTGTTCTGATTTCCTGGGTTACATGTTATATAACTTAGGATAAAATTTAGTAGACCTTGATTGTTGGGTGCTTGACCTAGAGAAGAGTACGACCGTTTGAATTTCGAGGACGAAATTTTTTTAAGGAGGGTAAATTTGTCACCCCCAGTTTTCAAATTAGGAGTATTTTCATCATTTTTCAAGCTTTATAATTTTTAGGAATTTTTATTTATTTTATGTGATTTTTTGGGATTTATTTGGTTTGGTTTGGATTTTATCCAATTCGGACTCAAATTGGAGACCCGGGTAGCCTGGACCCTAGTGGGACCCCCATACTAGCTGGGCTTGGCCCACATACCATCCTAATTAGGTTAGAAATCATAAACCCTATTTCCATGGCTTAATTAGTCATTCTAGAGCTTAATTAGTATTTAGAAATTAGACCGAACCAACCCGAAACAAACCCGAACCGAACCCAACTAAGTTTATTGGGTTTGGGGCCTAATGGGTCTCCACCCAAAACCCAATAGGGCCCCCACATGGCCGGCCATGAATAGCCCCCCCCCCCCCCCCCCCCCCTTTTTCTTCTTCATTAAGTCAACACTCTCTCTCTCTCTAAAAATTCCTTCTCCTTCCCAAGCTCTTCCCTTCCTACAAGAAAACCATTTTTAGGTATGTCATTTATTCCTTATTAATTACTCTTCTCCATTTATTGTCTTCACAATTATTGTAGAGGGGGAGATTCTCTACCATTTGCCCATAAACTTTGTAGGATTCCCTATAAATTTGGTTAGGGTTTTAATTGGGGGTTTACTAATTAGAGTGGTGTATATATATATATATATATATATATGTATATATATATGTGTATGTATAATATATATATATATATATTTAAATGTGTGTGTGTGTGTGTGTGTGTGTGTGTGTGTGTGTGTGTAGAGGAATGGGAGTGGTAGTGATGTTGTCATGAGAATGGTGGTAGTGGTGGTATCATGAGAGTGGTGATGGTGTGAGAGAGTGTGGTGTGTTAGAGTGTGTGTGTGAGTTGTGTGAGAATGAGATGGTAGTGGTGGTATTTGTGTGAGAGTGTGTGGGTGTGCTTGTGTGAGTGTATGAGTGTTTGTGAGAGTGTGTGTCTATATGTATATATATCTAAATGTGTGTGTGTGTATTTATATACATATATATATATATATATATATATATATATATATATATATATATATATATATATATATATATATATATATATATATATATATTTTTGTATTTATATACATATATATATGTGTGTGTATGTATGTATATATATATGTAGATATGAGGGGTGTTTGTGAGTCTATATATATATATATATAGAAGGTTAGATAGATAGAGGGATGGATATTAGATTATATATACATTTGTATATATATATATATATATATATATATATATATATATATATATATATATAGATATATAGATAGATAGGAGTATAGATATATATATATATATATAGTTATATATATAGAGAGAGTAGGAAGAGAAGAAGTAGGAGGAAGAGGAGATGAAGAGAATAAGATGCAGCAGCTGCAGCAGCCGCAGCAGGTTGCAGCAGTAGCAGCAGCATGTGCAGTAGCAGTAGCAGGAGCTGCTATGGCAGCTCCTTCCCCCCCCCCCCCTTTCACCCCCTTTAAGCCCCATTGACCCCCCCCCCCCCCCCCCCCCCCATTATATATATATATATATATATATATATATATATATATATATATATATATATATATATATATATATATTTATATATATATATATATATATATATATATATATATATATATATATATATATGTATGTATATATAGATATATATCTATAATAAAAAATATATATATATATAGATATATATATATATATGTATATATAGGTTGAAAGATAGTTAGAATTAGAGAGAATAGGAGAAGAGAATTAGAAGAAGTTTAGGAAGAAATTAGAAGAAGAAAGGTTAAGAGGAAGGGAAAAAGTAGAAGAGTTAGAAGAGAAGTAGAAGGGAATAATAGAAGAAGTTAGGAAAAGAATGAGAAGAGGATTAGAAGAGAATAGAAAGGGAGAATAGAGATTAGTAAGGAGGAGGAGAATTAGAATAGGAAGAAGAAGTTAGAAGAGGAAATTAGAAGAGGAATTACAGTGAGAGCTAGAGAAGGATTTTGGAGGAAAGCGAGTTAGAGGGTGAAACGGAGCCCGGAGTATCGGAACGCGATGAAACTTGGCATGGAGTTCAAATACGTGATTTAGATTTTGCGGGTAGGCTCCCGAGTGGAAATCGGGGTTGTAGGGCGCCGGTATCGCGCCGTACCATTGCGTATCTTGAAATATTCAAGATATCGGCAATGGGCCGTATCATGGACTAGACGTCCACTTTACCTAGGTATTTTGGTAGGTAATATATCTATAGGCTAGTACCTTACTACCCTGGGGAGATCGGGTCAAAATATCAAGCGTAGGTAGGCTAACTAGATAATCGCCGAAGGTAGAATTTTGCCCTTTTTAAGGGTAAAATAGGATATTGGCCTACGTCCAAGATGGACTTGGATATGGGTTGAGAGGTTGGTAATGATTAGAAATAGTCGCCTAGACGTAGTCTTGACCCCGGTTGACCACGGTTGACTTTTTAGACCAAAAGTCAACTATGGGTCAATACTTTGCCCAATTTAGTTCCAAATTCTATTAGACTTGTGCAGTTGACCAAAAGTAAACTGTTAGTCACCAGTGACCTAGAGTTGACCTAGGGTTGACCAGAGTTGACCACAGTTGACCAAAGTTGACCAATTGACCAAAAGTCAACTGTAAGTCAACCGTTGACTCAAATTGACCTAGATTAATTTCGTTTGATTTGCGTTGACCCAGTATGACCTAGCTAGACCTAATATGACTTAGATTGACCTCGTGCAGTCTAGTTTGACGTGTCTTGACCTAGAATGACTTAATAGGATTCAAATTGATTAATTTTACTTCCTAAACATAGTATTGATACGTCTTGTTCTCTATAGGTCCTCGAGACGCTGCATTTGCTCCAGTAGACATATCATACCATATTACAGGTGAGTATATTCTCTGACACTTTTCTAATTTATAATAATTGTTATGATTCATGTAATTAGTGTGGATATGCTTGTTCTCGATACATTGGTCACACGGATTGGTATTCATGGATCCCGATATGAGATGTTATTTCTCGTTATCTTGGTATATCTTGTGCAAGCCCCCTTGTAGTTCTTGTGAAGTATATGGACACTGATTCTCGAGGAGACTTACTCCCTTCTCGTAGAATCCCGTGTCATAACGTGTCTTGCTTGGATCCACTCTACCAGTCGGGGACGGGGAGTACTAGTGTAGATGTGTGGTCATTACCCACCTTGTTTATTCTTATAGACCTTGAATGCTACCAATCCTACATTCCACGTGGGATTGGCTGATCAGTAGACCTTGTGCAGACCCAAGCCGGCCACATATTGTAGCTAGTACTCACACACCTAGAGATATGATTCTTGATTCTTGTACATGCCATGATCAGTTTACTTGCCTTGTTCTAGCTCTAGATTTACAGCTTACCTTGCCATGATACTCACATGTACATTCCATGATATTCTTGTATATACTCTCTATTTACAGTCTTATAGCTTTTGTCATATCTTGTGAACTGTTGTTAGTAGATTGTACTCGTTCCATCCTGACAGGATATGTTGAAAATATTACAGATGCAGATAAGGGAGACTACTGCACCTACTACGGTCCGGATGACGTAGTGGGCGTAGACTTGGAGACTTTAGTCCAGCAGGGCTTAGCTCCGCCTGACGAGACCTTACCACTTGCTTAGTTAGAGTAGGTCTTTTGTACTGGACTTTGTCTCCAGCTACTTTTGAGACTGTTATTATTATGGATTGTATTAGAGACTTGGACTTGTATATTATTTGGTGTTTGGACTCGACTGGTTATTATTTTATTATCATCTTGTTGTCTTTATCTTTCAGTCTTTACTTTGTTATCTTAGAGTCGTGATTGAGTACTCATATATATATATATTCATTGCTTGTCCTCCGTTCGGAGTTGACCATATTCTCGACAGGTTTTTGTTATATATATAAACTATTTAGAGTAGAAAAATCTACAGCATTCTACGTCGATTTTTCGGTGAGGGCTGGGCGTTGTCGCGTCACGTGCCCTTTTAGCGGGTGTGGGTCGTGACAAGAAGCCTCTATTGGCTAGCTAAGAAGGGATTGGAAGGATTTGGAGCCTAGAAGCTTAGTAGAGATCTAGATCTAGGAATTTTATATTGGGAATCCATCTCCCTTTTGGTATGAGCTCTCTAAATCCTTCCATTTCATTTCATTAGTATAACTAACTTCATTTAGGACCCCATTTGCATTAGGGTACCATTAGAGAGGAGCTAAGGCTCTCCTCTTCCTATTTGAAGGTTTTTTCCATTTCATTTTGATAGAAATTGGGAAAATCGAATTTGTGACCACCAAGTGTTCGATATGTGTCCCCAAAGGAACCTTCTTATCCTTTTTGAGTCGAGATTGGGAGTATGTGTCCTAAATAGGATACGTGGTATTATGTCATGGTATCTCATGATACACATGGTTAGATTTGGGTATATACATGTGTTTCTTTTGTCCAAAACAACCCAAATTCGTCATAATATTCATCCATGTTTTTAGTAGCCATAACAACTTAGAAATGTCATAACTTTTAGCTCAGAACTCCGATTAATCTTCCTTTTTTTTAAAGAACCGTATCGAAGTTAGCTTTCCAAATATATATATTAATAGGCCAAAATCGTTCTAAAACTTTCTGTAAAACTGTTTGAGTGTCAGTTGTCCGAAAGACGAACGTTTTTCAGTATTTTTGCGATTTCGGGAGCTTCCGAACACGAAAATGCGATCCATTTAAAGTTTTGGAAAGCTAATACGAAAGGCTATGACATACTTTAATCCTAAAATTTAGTGAAGGTCTAATTAGTATAGTATTGATTTTAAGTAAAAAAGTGACTATACGATAGGTATTTTATGTATCCTATAAGCCTATGTAGTATGGATATTAAGTGAATGTAGGTACCATAGGTTGTCGAGTATATGTATGATATAGTACATATATATGTATATATATATTATTGTTAGGTAATATGTGTTAGTTAGTGTGTGTTAATGTTGATACAAATGGTCATCAAGTAAGCCAAATATAGATAAGTTATGTGTCGAGGTATTAAAATTTTGGGCAAGGTACTAGTGTGATACTTGGGTACCATGAGAATATTAGTATCGTGACACTCAAGTATCATGAGTAAGGATAAGAGAGTATTGGGACATGAGTAAGGTATCCTATTTTGTATCAAGTATTAGTATTAGAGTTAGTTGGAATATGTTAGAGTTATCTTAGAAGTTAAGATAATTAGTGTATATAGATATCTTAGTATCTATGATATATTAGAGTTAGAAGATTAGATGGTTAGTTAGTGTCTAGTAGATGTTAGAGTTAAGATAGATAGTATCTTAGAATACTAAAGGTTAGTATCTTAGAAGTAGATAGTGTATCTTAGATTTACCTTTTACCTTAAGGTAATGGTTTACCTACAAGGTAAGGTATTGGGTTTACCTTCAAGGTAAAGGGGTTTACCTAGATACTAAGGTTAGATGTTAAGATATTGGTTAGCTAGTATCTTAGGGTAGATACTAGATATCTAAGATTGATATTGGTAGCTAAGGTATTTATACCTAGACTAAGGTATTGGACTTTCCACCAAGGTATTGGTATTGGGACACCAATAGGACCAAAGTATATTGGTATATGTTATGGGTAGGTAAAGGTAATGGTATATGTAATAGACATTGGGTACATTCATGTATATATAAAGGATAAATTGGCTAAAGTAATCCTACATAGTAGGTAAATAGTAGAGATGTAAGATATATGTATTGATACTTGGTAATATTAGCTATTATGGCTAATACCTTCAAGGTATAGACCTAGAAACGAGGTGTTGACCTTAGAACTAAGGTATTAACTAATAGTTAAGGTATTTGAGATATGGCCTAAGGGTAAGTGGATAGTATCTATAGATGATATATGTGATTTGGGATACCATAGTATATGTGGCTTGTTGAAAATTTATGCATGATATATATGTATATGATATAGTACTATAAGGTATCCTAGAGTATGTGGGTCTATGGTTAGAATTATGACTAGCTAAGATAGAGTTGACCCCTTTGACTAGACAGTTAACCAAATCCTAGATATTGACCAATATTGACTTGGGTTGACCAAAGTTGACCAAGAGTTGACTTTGACCTAGATTGACCTACAATCATGTAGATTGTATTATAAACTTCAATTATTACCTATTGAATACATTATAACCTGTATTGCTCTAAATAGGACCTTGTGACTCTGGTTCAGACATCTGTATATATTAGTCACTCAGGGTATCAGGCAAGTACATTCTCTGATAGTTGTTTCCTTTTACTTGATGATTTCTGTGATTCAGCTTATAGTATAGTTCTATTTTATTCTGTTACAAGCACGGATTGATATTTCTAGATTCATGTATGTGACACACTTACTTTACTTGTCTAGCCTCTATTACAAGAATCATATACAAGAATTTCTTACAAGCATCATCATGTTCTGTCTTGACTAGTTCTCGATTTATGTGTCGGATTATGGATCTCAATTGTACTTGTCGGGAGAGAAAATATTTGAGTAGACATGTAAATGTTTACCAAATACAAGAAGCTCCACAGTGAAGCATACAAAAAGAATAGCCATCCCACACTTGGCCAGGTATGAGATGTGCCAGATTTACCTATAGCCGTTTACATGTCGATCTCAGTATTTTAAAACACACTTGGGTCTTGTCTAGACTCATACTAGAATCTTACAAGAATCATCTACAAGAATTATCTTACAAGAATCATTTGACTAGAATTACTTGTTGGTCTCGTACTGAAATTATACTTGTCTTATATTGTACAGTCTGGACTTATATCATGTTACTCTAGTTCAGCTAGCTTGTGTTACAGTCTTCCTTGTCATGTTTCTTCTCCTATTTTGTTACTTTACTTCTCTTGTACTTTAATTATTGTTCTATATCATCACCTGTATAAAAACTTTTACGTTCATCAATATTATTGTCTATAACTGCTTTATCGTCTTTATCTTTTACTTAGGACTGCTTGAGGAGTTGTGCTCATTCCAATCCTGACTGGATACGTTAAAAATATTACAGATATTTTCCCTGAGCACACTTGCCCTACTTGCTTGGGATCTGGAGACAGTATAGCTACCTTGGGCCCCGACTCTCAGGAGTGATCGGGAGACTAGCTAGTAGACTTGGTTTAGATTTTATGTTTAGAACATGAATTATAATAAGTTGAGATTTGACTTTATTTTGAGATTGTTTGAGATATTATTATTTAGTAGTTTTATTTGTTGTTGTTGTTGGTTTTAGTTATAAACTTCTGTGTTATCTTATCGTGCTTTAGACTGTGATTGAGTATTATCGTATCTTATACTTGTCCTCCGTTCGGAGTTGAGATCTTAACAAGTATATTATATACCTCCGTACAGAGATGACAGGTACTTTTATATTGTGTCTAGATGTTGCATGTTATAGACGACATATACAGTGTTCTACCTCCGACACTGCGGCGTAGGCTGGACGTACCCACGTTCTCGTGTCCCTACTCTGGGTGCGGGTCATGACAAATGTAGTACCCTATACTCTGCTATTTGACAAGAAAAAAGATGACTGATACATTAGGAAGGTTAGGACTGAATCAAAATATGAAGTAGGGACTGAACCAAAACAGAGCATGGCCTGACTGATATATGAAATAATAGACTGCAACAATGAAGTATGGACTGAACCTATAAGTAAATCTGGGAATTGAACATACTCTCTTAACCGATACAAAAATATATAACTAGAGACTGAACTGAAACATTAACATGGACTGTAACAAATAAAGTAGGGAATGTACCAATGACTGATACATATCATCACAAGGACTGATACCTATCAGTCTACTGACTGATGCACTCCCCCCATTGTTTAGTCCATGAAATTCCTAACAGTCCACTGTTATACATAACAGTCCACACAACATTAACATTAAAACAGTGCCAAATAGCCACCAAGCCCCTAAATCAGTAAAACCACTTCCAATACATTCCTAATTACTAGATAATCATACCAATGATAACTCATAGCAATGCACATCCAATACAAGGATCAAAACTGAATTTAGAACATTTGGTGCTCTTTTGGTCATTTTGTCAAATACTTGGCGTGCGTATTGGGACACATTATGATACGCCCATGATACACACTCCAAATGGATCCAAATTTGACCCAAAGCACCCATACACATTCTAAATCACTAGCATGACCCAATGAATCTATTCACAAACCCTAAAATTACTATTCTCAAATTTTCCTCCAATTTGAGTCAAATGCAAAGGAAAAATTTCTCAAATAAGAAGAGGAGAGTCTAAACTCCTCACTTATGGCAACCTTAATGTATGGGGGTCCCTAATCAATGTCTCTACACTATTTTAATGTAAATTAGACGGTTTAGAATGCATATAGCTATTAGAAGATGGATTTCCAATAAAAAAGTCCCAAGATCAAGAAGTCCTCACACTCCAAGTGCTCCAATCCCTCCAAGCTTGCTACTAGAGCCTTCTACTCTCCAAGGGGAAGAGAATGAGACCAATTTGGGATGATTTGGAGACAATTTGAGTGTAGGAAAGAACTTCTAAATTAGGGTTAGGGTTTCAAAAGAAAAAAGGAGAAAGAAAAAGTTATTCCTTTTATAGCTAGGGGGCTAGGTTGGCCGACCAAAATAGGGTTTTGGGTTAGGGTTTGGCTAGAGGGAAATGTCCAAGAAGCCCTCTCTTAGTGTCATGACAAGTTCTAAAGAAAATGCCTTCTTCTAATTAGGTTTTTAGCCTAATTTCTAAATGACTTGCTAGTCTAACTAAAGACTAACTAAACTTAATGAAATGGGTTTGATTAAGGTCTAGTCTCACTAGTTAGGTTCACTAGGGTCATGGCTAATCCTCTAGTCAAAACAATTAAAATAGCTCTAAGGTTAACATGTCATGTGTCACTAGCACAATAATTAACTAAATGATATAAATATTCATGAAACACAAAAAGACCAAAATACCCCTATTTCTAGAATGTGGTAGTGACAGGGAGGAGCCAAGGCTGATGTATACAAGGAAGAGGAAGCCATGGCTGTCAGATGGGGTTTTGCTGGGGCCCAGAGCGAAAAGGAGACTCTTGCTGCATCCGGAGCATGGTATGTGATCTCCGAATTTAGTTGCCAAATTGATGCTTTTGGTCTGTTTGTTAATGGAGTTTGGGTGCCATCGCGGGAGTGGGGGCTTCATCTGCGCTATGACATAAGTGATGGCACCGGATTTCCTTGATCTGGGCGCCAACACTGATGTTGCCGTAGGCGGGGCCACACACTGGGCGACTTCAGTAATGGCGCCAGAGTGGTGGATTTATTTTATTTTCTTAGGCGCCATCTGCGATGACACCCAATCTTCTTCTTCGTAATTTTTTCAAACTTATCTCTTTTTTGCATAAATACCACAAAGGTCATCCCTCTGTGTAAAATTTTCCGATTTTCAAATAATGGGGAGTACTAGGCATCATTCTAGTGATTGCACACAGCCATCAAATGGAAGGTATGGTACAATATTAAGCATATTTATTATCTTTATTTACTGATCGAAAAGAGAAGTGTTTCAAACTGTATAATGATAAAAAAGGCTAATATCTTTTGCATTTATCTTGTTCAACACTACCATTTTCAGTAAATACTCATTATCACCTTCTATTCTGTTGGATATGTTTACCACTATTAAAATAAGAAAAATTAGGGACGCTAAAAAAATGTCGTTAATATCTAAAAAAATATCATTGATGATATTTCGCGACATATTTAATGATGTCTATGGCGTATGGCTTAAACTTTGGTGGCTGAATCATACTACGTGCTTGCAACTGATTTTGCGACTCTTATAACGTCGCTAATATGGTTTATTTTGGTAGTGAAAGAAACAACAGTTTCTTGGTAAGAGGGTTGTGATTTCACTATTCATCTTTGTTTGCAAGCAACACATGGAAAGATTGGAGAGGAGGGTAGGGGTGAGCAACGGTTCGGTTCAAACCGAACCGAATATATAAAAACCGAAATATCCGTAAACCGTATTTTTCAAAATCGAAAACCGAACTGTTTTATAAAAATTGAGCAAAACTTAACCGAATTAATTAGGTTCAGTTTTTAGTCGGATCAATTTCATGGGTCAATGGTCGGACCTTTAAATTTTTAGCAAATGGGCCTAGTTAAATAACAAATCTTTAAAAAAATCTGATATTGTTGTATTTATAAATTAGTACACTACAGAGGGTAAAAATATTAGTATATATATTGAGGGTAAAGAGAGTGCTCAAGAAGCACCAATGGAGAATAGGAGGGGAGAGTACGCTTAGTTAGGGGTTAATTTTTTTTAGTATATACAGAATTGTTGGTGTTTTTTGCCTTTGGACTAGGAAAGATAGTCCTATATCGGCTACACCAAATGGTGAGTATCTCAATATAATGTATTGGTTGTGTTGAGGTGTGCACATGAGGTGTGGTGGGGCACAAGTATGTCTCATGTGGGAGTATTTTTCTAGAAGGAAAAATGATTAATTCCAACAAGGATGCAAGTTGATATTTGTTGTGCGAACTAGGACTCGGATACGGACTCCAGGATGTCTCGTGCATGTACGAAAGTGTTTGGGGGGTAGGTGTGGACTGGCACACTTCTATGTTGATTGTGGGATGATCTAAAATATCAAACTCTATTTTTGAGTATTGGTATTTTAGTCCCACATCGGATAGGAGAAGAGGTGAAGTCTCACTCCACTCTATAAATAGAGCCCCTTGGCCTCCTTTGAAAGATGCACCAAGAAGAGACTTAAGGGAGTCTGTAAAGTCCAGGAAGCCCGTTCAAGTCCCAAATATTGACTTACGAGCGTTCTAGAAGTTCTTTATGAACTTGCTGGTTCCTGGAAGCAGATCATGGTGGGGCGAATCTTGCTTTGAGCAACGGTGATCTTTATCACCCTAGCAAGAACCTTTCCTCTTCTTTTTTTTCTCTTTTCTCTGAGTTGTAACTCAGTTATGTACGTCAGCAACTGCGATTGCGAGGAAGAACGTGAGATTTATTTTCTGATTATTGTTGCTTTTGTAATCAGATTTATATTATAGTGTTCCACGTAGATCTCGAGAATAATCAGAAGGGAAAAGTTTGTTTGAACCTCTGATCTCGACATAGAGTCTGGTAATCTTTGATCAAGCCCCGGGACTAACAATCTCAAAGCAAGATCCTTGTAGATGAAAAACTCTCATTCTTCTCTTATCGATTCCAGCTTTAACAAGTTGGAGAAATTCGACGGAGAACATTTCCAAATCTGGAAGAGGAAGGTCACCCTTAATATTCAACTCGTGGACGTAGACCATGTGTTGATTGAGGATGAACCGACGATTCCAGAAGGAGGAACTTCTGATGCTATTGCTGCTGCACTCGTCAAGCAAAGCAAATAGAAGAGAGAAAACAACATCTGTAAACTGCTGATTCTTAATTCTATGGAAGACTCTCTGACAGAGTCATATTCTAAGAAGGTGAAGGCCAAAGAGATCTAGGATTCTTTGGATAAGCTATATGAAGATGATGAGAACAGGTCCAAAATCTTGATCATCATCGAGAAGTACCACAAGTGGCTCTTCGAAGACGAGATGGCGATGCTACCTCAAGTGTAGGAATTCCTGAAGTTGTGCCAGAAGTTAGATGACGAGAAGATGCCTCTCGTCGACAAGTTTGTCGTTGGAGGGATAGTCTCGAAACTTCCTGCTGGTTGGAGCAACTTCTATGCTAGAATGCATCGGAAGAAGCTGGACATTAGCTTGGAAGATCTTCTACAAGAGATCCACGTTGAGGATGAAATGCTTTCTCAACAGAAGATGGACTCTCTGTCCAAACAATTGGCTAAGGCCAATTTGGTGCAGACAAGAGAGTTCAAGGGGAAGCAAGTGGCTTCTCATCATAAGAAGAAGGACTCCACTAATCTGAAAGTGAAGGGTCCTTCGTTCAAGCAACAGAAGTCCAAGTCCCATGTGACTTGCTTTAACTGTGGCAAGAAGGGCCACTACAAGAGTGAATGCAAATCCAAGCCCAAACAAGCTGAGCAAGGTGAGCCTAGTAAGGTTTTCATGGTTTCTAACATTGTTGCTATGATTGCTCAGGTCACAACTGTGGGGGCTAACTCTGACTGGTGGATAGACACTGGTGTGACATGACATGTCTTCTCTGGCAAGGAATGGTTCGTCATATACCAGCCAACTTCTGAGAAAGTTATCATGACAAACCAAGCCCAAGCTGAAGTTCTGGGGATCGGAACTATGTAGCTGAAACTCACATTCGGGAACACTCTGACGCTTCAAGGTGTGAAGCACATTTCGGTGATTGCAAAGAACCTGATCTCTGGAAGCCTGCTTAGCAACGCAGGCTTGAGGATGGACATCAATGCTGGCCAAATGGTGATGTCCAAGAAGGGAACATACTTCGGAAAAGCTTTTCAAACCGAAGGGATGTTCAAAATTTAGTTTGTAAACCAGTTTGATAATATTAATAAAATTGCTCATTCTGATTATTCTCTTGAGTTATGGCATAATAGGCTAGAATATGTTCACTGTAAAAGAATTAACAAAATGTCCAATCTAGGACTTATCTCCAAATGTGGGGGTAAGGTAGAGAAGTCTGAAGTATGTGCTCAGACAAAGATCACAAGAATATCCTTTCATCGGGTCAATCAAAGCACAGATCTTCTGGAGTTGGTGCACTCCGATATCTGTGACTTCAAGCAATTTTCTACAAAAGCCGGGATGAAGTATTTTATAACCTTCATCGATGACTTCTCAAAGTACGTGTTCGTCAACTTGCTCAAGTCTAAAGACGAAGCGTTCGAGAAGTTCAAGGAGTTCAGGGTTGAGGCTGAACGAAAAACTTGACAAGAGGCTAAGGAGTGATCGAGGCGGAGAGTATCGGTCTCATGAATTTACATCATTCTGCAAAGAACATGGAATCATAAACGAGACTACTGCTCCGTATTCTCCTCAATCTAACGGAGTAGCGGAGAGGAAGAACAGAACGTTGAAAGAAAGGATGAACTCAATGCTACTAACTGCGGGTCTTCCTAAATGCTACTGGGAAGAAGCTGCATTGACGGCCACTTTTATTCTAAATAGAGTGTCGTATGCAACTTCGGATGTAACTCCTCATGAAATTTGGTTCAAAGTCAGACCTAACTTGAATGTAATTCGAGTGTGGGGGTATCTGGCTTATATGAAGCTTCCATATCTGAAGATTCAGAAGCTGGGGACATGGACTACGAAGACGATCTTCTTGGAGTATGCCGAGAAGAGTGATGCTTGAAGATTTTTTGATATTGAGTCAAATCATATCATCGAATCTCGCGATGTTGAATATTTTAAAGACAAGTTTGTAAGGCACAAGAATATTATTCTAACGAACATTCCAAAGAATGATGAAGGTGCAAAGGAGACTGAGATCTTCAATGAGCCAGTTGTCCAAGATGAAGTTGTTGCTGAGGAGACAACGATTGAACCAGAACTCGCTGAGCCGTCGTCGAAGCAATCAAAGGCCGAAGAACTTCGGAGATGACTTCATCACCTATCATATAGAAGCAGATCCGCTTACCTATAATGAGGCAATGAAGACCAGAGATGCTATTTTCTGGAAGGAGGCGATAAACAATGAAATTGAATCAATCACCTCCAATAATACTTGGGTGTTGGTTGATCTACCTGAAGGAGCAAAACCTATCGGATGTAAGTAAATTTTCAGGAAGAAGATGAAAGCTGATGGAACCATTGACAAGTTCAAGGCCAGGCTAGTGGCAAAGGAGTTTTCTCAGAAGTAGGAGATCGACTACTTTGACACGTATGCTCCAGTCGTCCAGATGACCACCATCAGAATATTGATTGCTCTCGCAGCGATACATAAGATGGTGATACATCAGATGGATGTAAAAATGACATTCCTGAATGGTGAGCAGACCGAAGAGATCTACATGCAACAACCAGAAGGGTTTGTCGTCAAAGGTCTTGAAGACAAAGTATACAAGTTGGTGAAATCTTTGTACGGTTTAAAGCAAGCTCCCAAAATGTGGCATGAGAAGTTTGACAAAGTCATAAGGTCAAATGGCTACAAGGTCAGTGAAACAGACAAATGTGTCTATACGAAGTTTGTTGACGGAAGAGGAGTCATCGTTTGTCTATACGTGGACGACATGCTAATCCTAGGTACGGATATAAGCTGTGTCACGGAGACAAAGAAGTTCCTCTCGATGAAGTTCAGTATGAAGGACTTGGGGGATGCTGACGTTATCTTGGGACTCAAGATCATCCGGACAGACACTGGATTAGCACTATCACAATCTCATTACATTGAGAAGATTCCCACTCGATACGGGTATCATGATCTTTCTTTAATTGATACGTCGTACCAGGGTGATCAAAAACTAGAGCCAAACTCGAAAGAAAGCATCAGGCAGTTGGAGTACGCTAGCGTCATCGGGAGTTTGATATTACTACTACTACCACTAGGCCTGACATAGCTTTCGCTGTGGAAATGCTAAGTCGTTTCACTAGCAATCCAGGCATTGAGCACTGGAAAGCTGTGAAATGGGTTATGAGATATCTTAAGAAGACTCAAACATATGCACTGCACTTCAGCAGAGAGCCGCCGGTAGTAGAAGGCTTCAGTGATGCTAGCTGGTGCTCAGAGTTGGAGAGTGAGAGGTCCACAGGTGGATTCATTTTCATAATGGGTGGAGCTGCTATATCGTAGAAATCAAAGAAGCAGACTATGCTCTCGCGGTCATCCATGGAATCTGAGTTCTTTGCACTTGATACCGCAGCGGAGGAAGCATAATGGCTTCGGGAGCTCATGTATGATCTTCTTGTGGTTGGGGAGCAAATACCGGCGTTACCGATATACTGCGATAATCAGGCGACTACGGTAGTGGCATCAAATGACCTCTTCAATGGGAAGAAGAGGACTAGGGCAGTACACGATCTCATCAAGAGGGGTGTTATTACAGTGATTGATGTTCAGAGTCAGGAGAACCTGGCGGATCCGTTCACCAAGGGCCTCAAGCGCCAGCTGGTCGATGACACAACTTGTAAAGTAGGCTTGAAGACATTCTGATATTGTGTTATTACATTCCTACCATAAAGTTTTATGCTATTAGTTTAAAGAGAAATCTACTAGGCATCTAGCTTTTGGTTCAAGGGAGGACTATTAACCGGAAGAATATCAAGAACGGTAGATACTTGTCCTTTGTGGCATGGAGAGGTTACGGACCTACAACCACTGTTGTCTACTGTTGTTTTTTAAGAAAACGGATCCTGTGGGAAGGTTGGCATAAATGCCTTAATGAATTCTCAGGCAGAGTGAATGCCTGGAGTGCTTTACAGGAAGCACGGTAGCGCAGCGCTACAAGGAGTGTAACTCCATGCTATAGTGGGGTGACTCCACCGTGAGGTTCCCGGTTAGGGGTAATGTCTCGGCTTTGTGAGCCAAGTCACAGCGAAGTAGCATCGCAAATAGGCAGGAGGCCTAATGCTGTATGATAATCGTAATAAAGAGAGGTAGACAGCACTACAAAGCGGACGATGTCCTCATGTTACAGTGGCATGACACCACGAAAAGGTACCAGGTAAGATAAAGCCTCGGCTTTGTAAGCCATGTCATAGCGGCATAACACCGCACGGAAGCACAAGGCTTTATGCTGGGTAGTTTGGCACTACAAAGACTCTTGTGACCTCATGCTACAGTAGTATGACACTACGATGAGGTACCCAGGTGGGGTGAAGCCTCGACTTTAAGCTATGTTATAGCGGCATAGCACCGCAAAGAAGCGCAATGCTTCATGCCATGACTCTTTATAAAGAACTCACCTATAGTGTATGGACAGAGATATCAGGCCGTCTCTTGAGGGTAAACTTGTAGACGTCCAAAAATTATACACTGAAATCAGGTTGGTACAAGGCCTTTAATGTGCAGCCAGAAGCACAGTTGATGTCATTATGTGAGTAGAAAAAATTACAGTTATGGTGCAGAATTCAAGGCTTAGTCCATTCTTGTATAATGCTGTTATTTAACCTATGCGGGAAGATTCAAGTCGTAGCGAAATCTCTCCTAATACATGATGGGCAGTCACTGTGGGGAACGCTCAACCCATATATTGAGATATGTGGGGGATTGTTGGTATTTTTGTCTTTGGACTAGGAAAGATAGTCCTACATCGACTACATCAAATGGTGAATATCTCAATATAATGCATTGCTTGTGTTAAGGTGTGCACATGAGGTGTGGTGGGACACAAGTATGTGCCATGTGGGAGTATTTTTCTAGAAGGAAAAAGGATTAATTCTAACAAGGATGTAAGTTAATTTTTGTTGTGTGGACTCGGACACGGACTCCAGGATGTCTTGTACATGCACGGGAGTGTTCGGAGGGTAGGCTTGGACTGGCACACTTCTATGATGATTGTGGGATGATCTAAAATATCAAACTCTATTTTTGACTGTTGGTATTTTAGTCCCACATCGGATAGGAGAAGAGGTGAAGTCTCACTCCACTCTATAAATAGAGCCCCTTGGCCTCCTTTGAAAGATGCACGAAGAAGAGAGTTAAGGGAGTCCGTAAAGTCCAGGAAGCCCGTTCAAGTCTCAAATATTGACTTACGAGCGTTCCAGAAGTTCTTCGTGAACTTGCTGGTTCCTGGACGCAGATCGTGGTGGGACGAATCTTGCTTTGAGCAATGGTGATCTTAATCACCCCAGCAAGAACCTTTCATCTTCTTCCTTTTTCTCTTTTCTCTGAGTTGTAACTCAGTTCTGTCCGTCAGCAACTGTGTTGCGAGGAAGAACGTGAGATTTATTTTCTGATTATTGTTGTTTTCGTAATCAGATTTATATTATAGTGTTCCTCGTGGATCTCGAGAATAATCAGAAGGGGAACGTTTGTTTGAACCTCTGATCTTGACATAGAGTCTACCATCTTTGATCAAGCCCTGGGACTAACAAGAATAAGGGTAGTTTGATAAATTACTAAATTTAAATCGATTACTCGATCAAGAACCGAAAATCGAACCGTTATTCCAAAATTTTAAATTTCCAAACCGACAATCGAATCGATAACCGAAAAATCGAATCGTTTGTCATATTTCGATTTAGTTCGGCTTAGTTTTATGTTTTCAACCGTTATATGCTCACCCTAGAGGACGGACAGAATTAAATGTGATATATATATATATATATATATATATATATATATATATATATATATATATATATATATATATATCAAGTGGAAAATACATTTAATTTCAAGTAGGTATTCTCAGGTTGGTCATTCCTATTGATGACAAAATATGACCATACTTGACATAGGTTGTTAGCTCAAGCTATTCTTAGCACGCATTGTCTGAAGCACCCCAAACCCCGCCATGCAAATAGTTTTTGCCTTCCCTCTTCCCTTTCCTTCCCCTCCCCTCTCAAAACCAAACCATTCCCATCATCCAAACCTCTCTCTCTCTCTCTCTCTCTCTCTCTCTCTCTCATTCTCGTTCTCATTCCCATTCTCTCTCTATATATATATGTTACGCACATTAATGGCGAGTACTCGCCACACTATGATCTTCTTCTTTTTCTCCTTTCTGATATTATCCTTCCTTCCCTTTGGCTTGACCGAGATCAAGACCACCGACATTGTCTCCGACGCCCGCCCCATCATCGAGTTCGAGCAGTTCGCCTTCGCGGCCGGCGGGCGGGCCTCCGTCTCGATTGACGGCTTCTCCTGGGCCCCGCCCAACGCCCCCCTCCATCTCGCCTCCCTCGGCTTCTACCTCATCCCGGACGGCCTCGTCCCCTTCATCCTCAACGTCTCCGACTTCTGCGAGCTCTCCCGCTTCGCCCTCCCCGTCCTCGGCTTCGGCGACCTCCGCGGCCCCTCCGGCGCCGGCTCCGTCGCCGTGGCCCTCCCCGACGAGTACATCCTCGCCTTCGCCTCCTGCGACCCGGCCGCGGTCGAGGTCACGATGGCGGTGCGCACCGAGCTGTACAACGTGGACGGCAGCGGGAGGAGGGACTACCTCCCCGACGGGAGGTCGCAGCTGCCGGCGGTCTACCTGCTCTTCTTCCTGGTCTACTGCCTCTTCCTGGCGGCGTGGGCCGTGGTGTGCTGGAGGCAGAGGGCGACCATGGAGAGGATCCACGTCGTCATGGGGGCGCTGCTGCTGTTCAAGGCGCTCAAGCTCCTCTGCGCCGCCGAGGACCTCTGGCATGTCAAGAACACCGGCACCGCCCACGGATGGGAGGTTGCCTTCTACGTCTTTGGCTTCTTCAAGGGGGTGCTCCTCTTCACAGTCATCGTGCTCATAGGGACTGGCTGGTCCTTCTTGAAGCCCTACCTTCAGGTATGTGATTACTCGCCTATATGTTCCTAAAACAGCAGTGCTACTTTGTCCGCGGATTTGGACAGCCGTCCTGGTCTACGGGTCACGTGCATCGGAGGGAGGGTAGGATGGGCCCAGTGTGGTTTAGGGGGGACCAGTAGGGGGTGACACGTCCACGTGCGTTCACGCGCACGGTCACTTCCCGCGGACCAAAAATAATTGAGAAATTTTGAGTGGCACCCCACTTTTGTTTACCATATTTACAGTGCACCCCACAAGTTTACAACAATGTAAGGTACCCCCCACTTTTGACGTTTTCCGTCCAATATGGACGGTCAACCCCTTTGACCATTTTTTTTTGACCAAAATACCCCTGTCTTATTTTCCGATTCTCCTATTTTTTCGTGTCTGTCCCCTCCACGCCGTCGGCGTGCCTCCGCCGCCCTCCTTCGCCAGGCCACGGAGCAGCTCCGGCTGCGTTGATGGTGGTGGGGGGGGGGGGGGGGGGGGGGGGGGGGGGGAGGGGGGCACCCCGCTCCTCCGTTCATCTCCTGGTAAGGGTCGTTCAAGAAGGAGAGGGGGGGGCTGGCATGGTCGGAGGAGGGGGGCGGCGAGCTCGGCGAGCGAGGTCGGGGAGGAGGAAGAGGGGGGGGGGGGGGGGGGCTGGCATGGTCGGAGAGGGGGGCGGCGAGCTCGACGAGGTCGGGGAGGAGGAAGAGGGGGGGGCTGGCATGGTCGGAGAGGGGGGGCGGCGAGCTCGGCGAGGTCGGAGAGGGGGGCGGCGAGGTCGGGGAGGAGAAAGAGGGGGGGCTGGCATGGTCGGAGAGGGGGGCGGCGAGGTCGGGGAGCGGCGAGAGACACGGTGAGGAAGACAACCAGTCGGGGGTATTTTTGTCAAAAAATTGGGTCAACCCAGTTGACCGTCCATATTAGACGAAAAACGTCAAAAGTGGAGGGTACCTTACATTGTTGTAAACTTGTGGGGTGCACTGTAAATATGATAAACAAAAGTGGGGTGCCACTCAAAATTTCTCAAAATAATTTCTGTTCCCAGAATGATGTCTGTGTTCATATTCATCCAACATCCTAATATCAGATAATTTTATGAAAAATGATATTTTTCTTGCAATTCTGTGATCACAGGCCACATAGTCGAATCCCATTGGCCCCCCTATTTGCTCGGACTTGTCATCGAAATTTCTACCAATTGGACCGTGACACGTGGCCCGTGGTCATAGCTCGCAGTCACAAACTGCGGGCAAAACAACAACGTCCAAATTTTATATAGCGAAAGAAACTTTTAATCGGAGTAGAAAAAAATGTGTAAATTTATTGGAACCCATAAAACATACATTCCACCAGTCGGTCTGGTAGAATTCAAATAAGTTCTAAAATCGAATGCGTGCAACGAGAATAATCTGGGCATGCACATTTTGAAATCCAAGCAAGTTATTTAGAACTTGTTTGAATTTCGCCAGACCGACTGGAAGAATATGTGAATGCACAAGTTCTATTATACGAAATATTTTGTAGATTCCAATATTTATAAATTCCTTTCTCCTCCGTCTATTTATCTAATAAAATTATTTTCTTATACTACAACAACTCCGTATTATGTTATTTTTCTTTCTCGAATCACATCTATTTTGTGTTTCTGAAATCTTGTTTGACCGACTCCAACAAATTAATCTCACAATTTGTTGGGACTTGCATCAAGTCACGTTATTGACCATAATGTCAGGCAGGGGCGGATCCACGGATGGGGTGGGGTGGGCTGAATCCTACCCCCAAATTTTTTTTTACATTTTTTGTTTTCATATAATTTTTTTTTTAATTTTTTTATATAGATTTATCTACTTCCAGCCAACTCAAAATTTTGGTAGCCCATCCCAGTTATAGTTTCTGGACCCGCCCCTGATGTCAGGCGATTATACTAAGCACCAATAGCCTTAACATGACGTGATCGGCAAGGTTCGAGTCTCCCAATTGTGTGTGTGCGTGGAATTTTTTTAAAAAATAGCCTTATCATGTCATCCTTTTCGTTCGTGCTTCGTACATCACTTTTCCGCATAGCTATGCTATGCAAGGGTTGAACCAGAAATTTAATTTCGGGTGGCTCAGGATAAGCTACGTGTGGATATATATATATATATATATATATATATATATATATATATATATATATATATATATATATATATATATATATATTTTTTTTTTTTTTTTTTTTTTTTTTTTTTTTTTTTTTTTTGTGGATATATATATATATATATATATATATATATATATATATATATATATATATATATATATATATATATGAGGAAGGATAGACATCCCCACACTTTTTGCATCCCCATGCATCCCCATGTTCACATCCGTTGGATGTTCTTTAAGTCATCTAATCTTAACCATTGGTAAATCAACGGTTAAGATTAGATGACTTAAAGCACTATCCAACGGTGTAAATAGGAGGGATGCTTGGGGATGCAAAAAGTGTGGGGATCTTGATCCTTCCTCTATATATATATATATATATATATATATATAAAAGAAGAAAATTTTATTATTTTATTTAATTCTGAAATTACTAAGAAACAACACAACAAATACTTAAAATCAGGGACGACCCTGGTCCAGGGCAGGCCGGACGACGGCACAGAGCCCTCTGACGAAAGGGGACACCAACATGTAACTGTATATATTAGAACTAGTATGTATCATGTGTCTTTTTTAATAAGAAGTATTGTGGTATAGTGGTTATAGTCCTAGACTAATGTTGAAGAGGTCCTTTGTTCAAATCTTGACTTATAGCGAAATTTTATTTTATTTATATTTTTTTTTACATTATGTATGGGAGTCTATTTTGAAAGTTTCGCTATGGCCCCCAACAGCTCAGGGCCGGCCCAAAATTATGTCAAATATATAAAATATTTTTTGTCTAAAATTTTAATAATGTATTAATAATTATTTATTTTCTGGTATAAAAAAATCGGATACTCCGATTCGAAACCGGGGATACTGTCAGATTCCAATAGTCGTAGACACTCATAGGAAGAGTCCGATATCGATACTGTGAAGCTTACTTTTGGATCATAAGTAAGGTGGTTTAATTACTATCAATTTCCGCTCTTGTTTCAGGACCGCGAGAAGAACGTCCTGATGATCGTGATCCCGCTGCAAGTGGTCGAGAACATCGCGTCGGTGGTGATCGTGGAGACCGGACCGGCGGAGCAGGACTGGCTGACGTGGAAGCAGATCTTCCTCCTGGTCGACCTGGTCTGCTGCTTCGCGGTCTTCTTCCCCATCATATGGTCCATCCGCAGCCTCAAGGAGGCCTCCAAGACCGACGGCAAGGCGGCCCGGAACCTCAAGAAGCTGACCCTCTTCAAGCAGTTCTACGCCGTGGTGGTGGGCTACATCTACTTCACCAGGGTCATCGCGCTGGCGATCCAGGAGGAGCTCGGCTACAACTCGCGGTGGGTGGTGGACGCCGCGGTGGAGCTGGTGAGCCTGGCATTCTACGTGTTCATGTTCCACAACTTCCAGCCCGTGGAGAGGAACCCGTATCTTTACATCGACGAGGAGGAGGAGCAAGCGGCTGCCGATGCTCTGGAAATGGAAGAATCGTTTGAGTTTTGATCAGTTTGTGAAATATTTCAGACAGTTAATTTTCGTGCCGACCTTCCTTAGTTTGGATTGAGCAGTGGACATAATATGTACATCCATTTTCCAATATACCTTGAATTACAGAGTTACAGAAGTATTGTGAATCATACTGATAACCTTTTCTTTGCTTTCTGAACTCGATTCGGTTCCAATCAATCCAAAGTTCCAATGTATCTTGATCAGTTACACAAGTATTGTGAATTATACTGTTGACCCTTTTTTTTTTTTTTTTTTTGCTTTCTGAACTTGATTCAGTTCCAATCAATTCGAATCTGCAATATATCTCGAGTTACAGAAGTATTGTGAATCACACTGATAACCTTTTCTTTGCTTTCTGTAACTATATTCAGTTCCAATCAATCCAAAGTTCCAATGTACAAGTATTGTGACCTTTCTTTGTTTTCTGAATTTGATTCAGTTCCAATCAATCCGAATCTCCAATATATCTTCAGTTACATAAGTATTGTGAATTATACTGATAACCTTTTATTTGCTTTCTGTAACTTGATATTTCAGTTCCAATCAATCCAAAGTTCCAATGTATCTTCAGTTACAGAAGTATTGTGAATCATATTTTTTTTTTTTTTTTTTTGCTTTCTGAACTTGATTCAGTTCCAATCAATCCAAAGTTCCAATTTATCTTCAGTTACACAAGTATTGTGAATTAGACTGGTAACCTTTTCTTTGCTTTCTGAACTTTGATTCAGTCCCAAACAATCCAAAGCTGTAGATGATTCTGGAGATCGGAACCTGCAGAATTCATACCATGATCAATATTTGCGTTCTAGATATAATACTGACATAATCTTGGTTTTACTTTCCGTATTTGGATTGAGGAAGGTTTACTGATCCAGGTTCAAAGTTTTCCTTCTTCTTTTTCAGTTCATATTAGTTGTATGGACATAATATGTACATCCTATTCCAGTACATCTTCAGTTGATGTGAATTATACTGAGAACATTTATTTGCTTTCAGAACTTGATTAAGTTCTGGTAGATGGTTCCGGAGATAGGGAACATGCAGAATCCGTATCATGATCAGCATTTGTGTTCCAGATATAATACTGACATGAGAAGACAACATCATTATCAGTTCATATGCCATATAGACACATAATTCACCAGTAATTAAACTGCCGCGACACCTGTGACATATTTAAATCTCTGAAACAGAGGAAGATTACCAACAGGCAACTACTAGGCCAGATTAAGTGCGAGTTGGTAAAATTAGCTTTAACTTCACCAAGGAGAGAACCAAGTCTTTTTTAGCACATCACAAAAAGGATTATACTTTCTGATTTAATTAACACTGATGACGCAAGAATGCGAATCCCGGTGTTAATGGATCAGGATCTTAGAGCTGCAATGCTGCATTAGGAGCAAAGTGGTCCAAAGTACTTGATCCTTCTAGATTGCTACATTTAAAGGAAAGATTGGTCCCTCTTAAAGCTCCTTTCCTCTCTGGACTTCTTTAATCGAGGCGTATCATACTAATCTATGATTAGCATCACCCCTTACCTATTTTAATATGATTCCAGTGTTTCTTAAGCAAATCCACTCAGCTAAACATATTGGTTTTAACTTTAGCTTACCTGTATTTACTCAGTGCTCAACTTGGTTTCATGATAAGCTATAGATTAGACCAAATATTTACTTCCCCAGGTCATGGCCTTGAAAACCTTCAAGCACTATAGTTTTCACTATCAAGATACTTGACTAGTTTCCATCAGATGTACACTTCAACAAAGTTTAAATTCGGGTACCTATTTTATGAAGTTAGAAACAGTACGTCACGTATTTTTAAAAAGAAGAAGGAAGTATGGTACAGTAAAAAACAATACAATCAAATTGGGGGTAACTTGCCACAACATATCTCCATAGTGAAAGATATGGTGGATAGATTGCGAAATTAGACAATGTTGATCCGAATCTGAATAGACTATCCAAACCAAACCCTCCTACCTACATCAAGAACACCCAGTGACATCACAAGGGTCACACTCCTCCTATGGATGCAGTCAAGTAAGTTCCAGAGATATTTGTGTAAAACCCCATCTTCATCGATGTCCTAATCATGACATCACGGCGGCCAGGTGTCGACTGCGTGACGCGTCAAGGTCTTCGCCTCACGTGTCGAAAGTAGGATAATCTCCGAGCCTACGATTAGTTTATCGCAAAGCCATGATTAGTTTATTGAAAGCTTGCCCAACATGGCATCCCAAAGGCCACATCTGAGCCAATAAACAAAGATTAATTAAGGGATCATAAGCATGCGTTGTACAGGCTAGCTAGGCTTGAACATGTGGTTAGAGGCCATAGGTTATGTGGGCTCTTTCATAAACATATATAGGGAACAAGCAACCACCCACTACTTTGCTAGCCTATGTGAGGGGCATCCTCCTTCTCCCATAGTTCCAAATTTTTATTCTCCTTCTTTCTAATGAAAATTCTAGTGGGCGTCCTTAAAGCGAAAAAGGCGATATGGTACGTGGATGTAGGACTATGGTTCCGTACCTGTTTTTTAAAAAAAATATCGGTAAGGGACTAATTAAAGATGACAGAGTTTTATGAAGGCTACAAGGAAAGGCAAGTATGTCTTCTAATACACCTCAAGCCCTTTGATTACGAGGATGTGGCACTCTTCTCCTAGCTTCTGGATACACATACAGGACTAATCATTGTATTTAAGTATTCACTTGGGGTGTTATGTGTGACAAATGCAGAGTCTTTCGACATAATTTTAGTTGGCCCACTACAAGAAAACAGGGCATGATCATGATGCAAAAAAAAAAAAAATCGTCACCAAAAAATCCTTAAAATCCATGCCATATGTAAGTTAACAGGTAAATATGTAGGTGGGTATATAACATCGGTCAAGATCAGGTATCCAGTATTAAGCGTATCTATGAAGAGACGATATCAACTTAAATATATATATAAGCATACATGATTCAAGCCATGTGTCAAGCCTTACAATCGCGCCAAAGTGATGTCCTTGCAGATTCTTCTCATATATACTACACGAATTTAAGGGCACGCCTAGGCTTCGTGCCACGGACATCGAATCAAAACAAGAGTACAGTCTATATATCATGGTTGGCCCCTATAAGATTTTGTTGAGGTATACCTGTCCTCAACCAAGGACCCCTGTAGGCCATTCTGAGTAACTTCTAGAAGACTTTAAAGGGTTAATTTTAAGAAACAGGTTACAAGTATCAGAAGGAACAGGTAAATGCATACCTGAACCAAACAGGATATTAATAGATATGCATGTTATTGAACTTATTTCATAGCTCATCTACAAAATACATAAAGAGAACATATTCTTCAAGAACTTTTGATCAAAACCAGGCGGAAAGTTTCGTAGTTAAGAGTTTCACTTGACTAGGCAACACTTACCAAAGAAAAACTCAAAGAGTACTTCATCTCTTTAGATTAATATATAGTGTAACTTGTATAGACCAAATATCTAATAACTTTAATTTCTGTGTGTGTGTGTGTGTGTGTGTGTGTATTGAGATATACTGTAAATAGAAGCGAATTCTAATAATGTTTGCTGACAAAGATTGGTCTACTGTCAATGGCTTCTTACCATGTAAAGACCACAAAGTTGCAAGCAATATTGAAACTAGGACAATGTGGCAAAGGATGATGGACCAATATTATATAAAAAAAAATTAAAAAAAAAAAAAAAAAAAAAAAAAACCAAGAATGCCACATAGAGAGATCTGCCACCTTGAGCAGAAGTAGTGGAAATGGGATGCTTCTGAAAGGGACAGGGAATGAGTGATGGGAGGCATCGTATATATAGGAAGCCACACTCCCAGCTCGGTTGTCTCATAACAAGGGTGACATATAGCCCATGAGCAGTGCTGGAGGTCACCTCCTTGAGCTACTACTGATCTCGGCTGGCCAGCAGTACTACTCCTGCTAAAGAAAAATATGGAAGGGCACTTCAGCTGGCTCAACTCCCTCGATGATGGCTGGAGGAAGGGCCCCTGGACCCCCCAGGAGGACCAGCTCCTCGTCGAGCACGTCAACATCCACGGCGAAGGGCGGTGGAACTCCGTGTCACGCCTTACGGGTAACTAATCGCACCTGATTCCCGTATCTTGATCAGTAACGCGTAAGGCCTACGTACACGTAATAATACCAGTATATGTTACGTTACGTATTCGTAGTTACATTCGCGTAATTAATTAGTAGCATACGATTGAACTTCATGTGATTGTGATCTTGGGGCTCTTTGATTGTCAGGGCTGAAGAGGAGCGGGAAGAGCTGTAGGCTGAGATGGGTGAACTACCTGAGGCCTGACCTTAAGAGAGGAAAGATAACACCTAATGAGGAGACAATCATTCTGGAGCTGCATGCTAGGTGGGGAAACAGGTGAGGCTTTAATTCGGAAGTTATCGATCGAAAATCCTTTATTTTTGCACCGGATCGAATTATCAAGAAAATTAAGTTTTCAAGTGCATACTTATATGTATGTATGTATCCAGTTAATTGTTCCCTCTGGTTATAGATAATATGTTATAAAGTTCATGAACATTTAAACTATATTGTACACTTTGTTCTAACATATTGCCACACAAGACATTAAAGAACTAGTCTGGTCTTGAATGCTCGAGATCTCGTGTAATTGAGGTCGCAGTACTGATCAAGCCTCGCGTGATCGTTAATAGGTGGTCGACGATCGCTCGGAGCCTCCCCGGAAGGACTGACAACGAGATCAAGAACTACTGGAGGACGCATTTCAAGAAGGGCAAGTCCACCAAGAACGTGGAGAGGGCTCGGGCAAGATTCCGGAGGCAGCAGCAGGAGCAGCAGCAGCAACAGCAACAGCAACAGCAATACCAATACATTGATGAACAGCAGCAGCAGCAACTTCTGGAGGTGGACACTGCAAAGGGAATGATGCCCCAGGTCGAGGCAGCTGCCATGGCTACGGAGATGCAAGAGATGTCCTACATGTTCCCCATGTCCTACATGTTCCAAGGAGGAGGCAGCGGCTGCGGCGGCAGCGAGGAGGGCTCGAGCGAGGAGGTGCCGTGGCCGGGGATCAACCTGTGGAACCTGGATGATGATCTGCAGCACCCTGATAATATTGCTGCAGGAGTCCTTTCATTCTACTGACCATATGGGACTATATAACTACCAAAAGTGTAGTTGGCAATGTGTGTATTTTTGCAAACAAGAGTGGAACCTCAGTATATCACCATGGTTGCCAAGTTCAAGCAACCTAATTGTTCTACTGAGAGTCATCTCCATGAACCTCCCCCCCTTTTTTTTTGTACCTTCCCTTTGTTAATCTGAAAAAGAATGAAAGTTTATGTGATTAGTATTGATTATAACATACAAGTTATAGCTAGCTCCCAAGAAATTAACCAAAAATAAAAAAATTGTCACAGCTGTATCAATTATGTGTGTGTTGTTTAATAACACTGGGAATTGGAAATGAAGATTGTTGCATGATTTGGACTGGCACTACTTGGAAAGTCCAGATTAATTAACAGTATATATGCTTTCTGATAAAAAAGAGTGCTTAAAATTAACATCAGTTTGTGATCAGCATGTGGGGACTAGCAAACTACCTACATCTTTTAGCATCTTGAGAGAGAGATTTGCTGATTCACTATAAATGACAGTGGAAAGGTGCACATCATACAAAGATGGAGGTTTACAGAAATTAAGATACGGTTTTGTTATTTCACCTGTAATTAATTAAGTCGTTCTAATATTCTATGCCTATAAAATTAAAGGAGTATTAGGACGCAGCTTGTAAACTATTTTCAAAACGTATTAGAAATTCCGCCTGCAACGATCGTGTGCAACGATCGTGGACGTAGCTTCTCGATTTGAGTCGAAGTGAACCATGTTAAAGTCTCAAAAACTCATGACAAAGTTGTTGTAGGGTTTCTGGCCCCCTTGCGATTTGCGAAAGAAAAAAGCAATAGAGAAGAGGGGAAAAAAGAGAGAATTTAACGTGGTTCACTTCTCAAATTGAGAAGCTACGTCCACGGCCGCTGCAGATGAAATTTTTAATATATTATGAAGATAGTTAATTACAAGTTGCTCCCTAATGCTCCTTTAATGGGGCATAGGATATTTCACATGTAATTAAGTCGCACTACTATCCTATACATTGTTTGTCTGCCAATGTTTGTTAAGTCCCCAATCCATAGTCTCCCATTTGTTGTATCATGAACCAATATTAGCCTCCCTAAGGTGTTGTAACCCACACGCTAGTAACGCATAATAGTTCTATCATCAAGAAGCAAAAAAGCACATAAGGCGAGCGGAGTGAGACGACCGATAAAAAAGATATATATAAAAATACGAAAGATGCTCCTTCCCATATCTATCGATAAAAATTCCAAAGAGAACATTCCATCTTTACGTGTGCTTACGACGTCCGTAGATATTCATGGATCGGTTGTGAGAGGTGAAGTTCATCATGCATGCACGAAAGCGAGCGAGGGGGTTGCGTCATGCCGGACATAAGGTTCTTCAAATCAAGCCTAACTTATCTAGCCCTAGCTAGCACTAGGGACAGGCCTTATCCATTATTAATCTATATGCTGATCAAACTAATTCCCTGTGATGACCACTGAAGAAAAAAGAAGGAGAGGAAGAAGAAAATCAGTTGATTCATTGGTTTTCTGAGTCTAACATTGCGGAAATAAGAATGTAGGTTAGGCAGTGATGTTTCTATGTTTGACCCTGACATGAACTTGTACCTGTATATAACTGTAGATGTTCCAATGACCACTAGCCAGTCAACCAGTAGAGTTTCTGAAAATTTTCTTTTGGAATAACTACATACTTAAAATGTGCACTTTTTCATGATGTTGACACTGTTTCATCAAATTTAGAGGGCTCGCAAGAATCTTTATGATGATGTTAGTCAAGAACCGATATATTTTTGGATAAGAACTGTCTGGTTTTTTTATAGTTATGTTGTCTCTCAGGAAAGATGCTTTACTTAATCTTGGTTTAGTGCATGGATAGCGCGTCGTGTCTGTCTCACTGACATGTGGGCCGGGGCAAAGCTCTTGATTATGAGAAAAGGGTTGGCTTCTATGGGTCCTTTTTGATGTTTTAATATATGTTGGAGTTGAACAATATGCGTGTTTTTTTTTTCACTTTGTTCATGTGCTTTTGCACTTTTGGGGACTTTTTGGCTTTTGGTTTGTTTATGAAAAGGCAGGACAGGATCATATCCAAATAATTCAGCTAGGATGATTTGTTATAATTAGTAGTAGTTTGTTATGTATACAAATTTTACAAATTCTTTGTACTATTATTATACTCTCACCTCGATGCATGCAAACTTTAATTTTCTCGCCACTCCTCTATCTTGCGCACCATCGATTTAGCCGGCCCACAAAATCCATCCACCTCCATAAGAATTCACACGGACAAGCCTAATTTGGAAATTAAATTATGGAAAACTACAGCTGTCCCATGGGATCGAACCGACCCACCAAAAAGTATGGCTCGTACCTCAACCACTTGAGCTAGAGGGGTTTGACGTATATGTTTACTATTATAAAGAAGCTTGAAATTGACTCAAAATGAGTCATGTAAATCATATATATATTCTCACGTAATTAAGAAATAAAAGTTTAAAAATCCTTCTAACTACCATTGTATCTTATGTATATCCTCACGTAACTAAGAAATAAAATAAAGTTTTAGAAACCTTCTAACTACCATTGAATGTATATATCTCACGTAAATAAAATCATAAAATCCTTTTAACTACTTGCTAAATCCTATAAATATATCTATAACAAATTCAAATATTTTTTTTTTTTTTTTGGAACCAGGTAAATTGTTTCTGGAATCGCTCCCACTGGGATTCGAACTCCTGACCACTCGGGCCGCATGCATCTCTCTTAACCACTAGGCTAGAGGTCATCTGCAACAAATTCAAATATATATATATATATATATATATATATATATATATATATATATATATATATATATATATATATATATATAGGGAGCGGATCAAAAGCCCCCCTTAGAAAACTCCCTAAAAAACCCCTCACTCTAATCCGTAATTTAATGTTAATATTAACATTAAATACTAAAATTAACATTAACTTAACATTAAAATTAATATTAACATTAACATTAATATTAACATTAATATTAACATTAACATTAAAATTAATATAAAAAATTAAAAAATTAATATTAACATTAACATTAACATTAATATTAACATTAACATTAATATTAACATTAATATTACGAATTAGAGTGAGGGGAGTTTCTAAGGGGGGCTTTTGATCCGCTCCATATATATATATATATATATATATATATATATATATGTATATATATATATATATATATATATGGAAGCGGATCAAAAGCCCCCCGTCGAATTCGTCTCCACTGGGATTTGAACTCCCGACCACTTGGAACGCATGCATCTCTCTTAACCACTAAGCTAGAGGTCATTTGCTAAGTAATATATATATATATATATATATATATATATATATATATATATATATATATATATATATATATATATATATATATATATATATATGCACTATACAAAACAATATATAAGCTAAAATATTAAATCCGTGAGCAAACATTCAATTTTTTTAATTTATCCTCTTATTGGGCATCCAACGCATTATATGTGTTTTGGGCTTCAGCCCACCCTTCTCGCTCGCTCTCTCTCTCTCTCTCTCTCTCTCTCTCTCTCTCTTCCTTTTTTTGGGTCCTTTGTGCTTCTTGTCCAGATGTAGCTAACGATTGACAGATGTAGAAAAGCTTCATGCAAAATTGTCAGTCGGTTGCAGCTAAACGTAGACCGATAAGAGCCAAACCCCGGGCACGACACGTGTCCGCCCACATGTAAGCAGTAGAGCAGTCCCCCCGACGTGTCATTCCCACGAACCCCCTTCCCTCCCTCTTAATTATATACTCAAAACTCAACAAAGTAACGTCCCTGAAATAGTACATGCCACTTCTTCCTCTCACTTGAGTCACTTCTTGAATCATCATCAAGTACGTACGTACATCGATCGATCCATGGCTGCTCTCGGTAGGAACGTAGCAGCGCCCCTGCTGTTCCTCAACCTCCTCATGTACCTCCTAGTCCTGGGCTTCGCCAGCTACTGCATCAACCACATCATCAACGGCACCACCCACCAAGTTCCCGGTACGTACGCACGCACGCACTTACATCTATACATGCATGCATGCATGCTTCTTTTACGTCCGTTCGTCCCTAATTATGCGCGTGGCTTGTTTCTTTCTTTGAAGGTGTGGTCGGCAACGGCGCGACGTGGTACTTCCTCATCTTCGCGCTCCTCGCCGGCGTGCTCGGCGTGACCTCCAAGCTGGCGGGCGCCCACCACCTCAGGGCCTGGCGCAACGACAGCCTGGCCTCCGCCGCGTCCTCCGCGGTCGTCGCGTGGGCCGTCACCGCCCTGGCCTTTGGGTAAGTAATTAGACTGATTGGTTTCACATAGAATTACAATGTTTGTGATTGCCATTTGTGATAGGTTGGCTTGCAAGGAGATTGGGATAGGAGGGTACAGGGGGTGGAGGCTGAGGGTGGTGGAGGCGTTGGTGATCATCCTCTTCTTCACCCAGCTCCTCTACGTCGCGATGCTCCACGCCGGCATGTTCAGCTCCAGGTTCGGACCGGGCTACCGGGACACCGACTACGCGGGGGCGGCCGCAGGCGAGCCCGTGCCCAAGGGGACGGCTAGAGTGTAGGCCTGCTGGCCTAGTAAATACATATATGTATATATGTACGTGTAGGCTAGTGAGAGTACGTAGCTAGTGAATAATGAATGATATTGGAGTTCAAGTGCTTCGAGTCTTGATTTCTCTCGTGTTGCCATGCTATGTACGTTGGGTCTGCTTCTGTTATCAACTAGCTTGGAGGTTGGCAATTGGCAAAAAGTTTGTGATGTTTCGATTGAGAATTTTTTTTTCTTTCATTCCCTTGAACAAAGTAACAAAGTTGTCTTACCGGTCTCTCTTGACGAAGTCTGTACAGATCAATGTTGAACCGACGGGACCGGCTGTTGGACCGGATTCGACCGTCAAAAATCAGGTTTGATTAAAATCGAATTTTTTAAAGAGCGCGAATTTTTTTTATCAAAACCGACCCTGTTTTTTTTTTCCCTTAAAAAAATTCAAAAATATTATTATGTAAAATTTGGACCATTTAATTTTTGATTTGATTTTTATAGACTTTATAGTTGTAAAATTAAACTAATTCAATATTTTAAGGACTAAATTAAACCAAATCAAGAAGTAAAATATGGATATCAACCTGTACCGAAAATTTTTGGTCCGTTTACCGATCCGGTTTTTAAAACCTAGGCACAGATTTGTATATAATCATTAGTTAACATTTATTAGGCTTATTTTCAAAAAAAAACATTTATTAAGCTATTAGGTCAATATGCATGGTTCTTAACAAATTCCTAACTAATTAACCTATGTTACCATTATATGTACAAAGCACAGTACATCTGGGATGATAGATGTTCAGTCAAATTGAGGAGGTACTTACAAGACGTAATGCTCATGTAGCGAACAAGATGGACTGCAATGAGTGTACATGAAGACTGCAAGAAGGGAGAATTTGTGTTAGAAAGGAGAAAATTGTCAGCATCCATTGCAAACGAAAAACGTGCTGAATGTGTGGTTTTTGAAAGTTTGCACAGTGGCTAGGCTGTCATGGTCAGTGCGAATAGTGATGGAACTGCTGGTCGAAAAAATGGTGTAGCATAGATGTGACGAGTTGGGGTTGTGCAGTGGAGTGGGTGCTATGGGAAGAAGATGCGTTTTGTGGAATAGACTATCGTGCTTATTGTTGAAAAACTTTGAGGAGTGTTGCTACAGTGGATTGGTTCGGCTGAAGGAATTGGATATGAAAGGAGCTTTTCATGTGGTGAAGATGAGTGTTATGGAGGGTGTTGCATTTGTATGGAAAAAAAGGTCTAGGTGAGTGGAGGTGTGATCATGGAAGGAGTGTGGTGAAGGGAGGGGTGAGTTTGGAGTGGGTTGAGTGAAATAAGAGCTCATATGTGTGTTGATGATTTTGATGAAAGAGAGAAATAAGAGCAAAATATTTTACTTTTTTTCCGTTCTTTTAGGTTTTTTTTTTTTTTGAATCAAAGGCAATGCATTCAATTAAACATAGATGAATTACAAGAGTCAATATCACTGCGGATATTAGTAGAAATACATTCGGGAAGGAAATCATGAACTAGAGTAGAGTTCCTATTGTTATGAAGAAGAGAATACGATGCAAGATCATGAGCACAATGATTTGCATTTCTGTGTACATATGAGAAGGAGATGTCAGTAGAAGAATTTTTGAGTTGGCGGGCATCTAAGATAGTATGTCTCGCTAACCATAGGGAAGGTTCCATATTGGAATTAATAGAATCGATGAGTGCTTTACAATCCCCTTCCACTATGATTCTGTGTAGTTTCTTTCTCTCAATCAAAACTATAGCCAGATGTATACCCATTGCTTCAGCTTCCACAGGGGATCCTCCAATTTGGAATTTAGAAATGGCACACTGAAATTGTCCTTGGTCGTTGCGAAGAACTGCAGATGCAGACATCTTGCCATCAAGATACGCTCCATCAGTATTAATCTTCATGGTATTGGCTTCAGGAGGTCTCCAGTGAACAGGGAATTGAGGAGCAGCCACAGCAATATTTGTCGACGAAACCTCACTATTGAGTAATGTATATGATTCATGCGTTGTAGAGGCTTGATGAAGAATCCATTTGATGTTGATAGCTGTGTTGTCGAAGATAAATTTATTTCTAGCCTTCCAAATTTGCCACATTAGATATAGGCAAGTAGATATATCTTCCCAGTCTCCATGCATCAAGAGTTTGGAAAGAAGAGATGAGATTGTGGTTGAAGGTTGAATGAATCTTTTGATTGATTCTTTATCTTGCCAAATAATACCTGTCAAAGAACAATGTAGCAAAATATGGTTAGTATCTTCTTCACATACCTTGCATAAAGGACAAGTTGCGTCCAAATGGCCGAGTCTTCGATGAATATTTGAATTTGTTGGGAGAGCATTGTGAAGAGCCCTCCAAGCAAAATGAAGGACTCTGGGATAGATGTGGTTGAGAGATAATAACTTCTTCCATTCAGTAAAATCAGATGTAATAGAATTTGATTGCTCTTTGTTGATAGTAGAGTGAATGACTCTGTAAGCAGATTTTGTAGATAACTTTCCATCACTTGTGTGTTTCCAGATGAGCTGATCCAACTTGCAGTTTGCAGAAAGAGGAATTTTTAATATCTCGATAGCTTCATGTAAGGAAAACAGTATATGTATCAGGTGTTCCTTCCAACTGAAACTTTCGATGTTAATGAGATCACTAACAAAAGTAACCCATCCCTTGGAGAATTGATGACCTGACACTCTGTTATGAGGAGTAGTAGGTACCCATGGATCGTTCCAAATGTTAATAGAAGCACCATTTCCAACTGACCAAAAAATATTATCATAGAGATATTGTCTTGTGTTCAGGAGACTGGACCAGATACAAGAAGAGGTTGTTAATTGCCGTGCACTCCAGTATGAGTTACCATGAAGGTATTTGCTACGGAGCAATGTCCCCCAAACAGAGTCTAAGTCTGTCAGCAATCGCCATGATAATTTCAGCAATAATGAGAGATTGACAATATGAGGATCTCGTATACCAAGTCCTCCCTGGAACTTTGGTTTAGTGAATATGCCCATGATTTGAAATGAAGCTTCTTTTTGTTATTACCGGAATTCCACCAGAAATCCCTTTGATGTTTAGATAATGTACTGGTAACATTTTTTGGAACAAGGTATGAAGAAAGATAGTAAGTGGGAAGAGAAGCTAGAGTGGATTTTATGAGAATGGAACGAGCTGCATGGGATAAACAGTTCCTCTTCCAGCCTTGTAGCTTATTGAAACTGGTATTGATAAGATCAGAGTAAGTGTTTGTTCGATTTTTGGAGAGTAGGATTTTATGACCAAGGTATTTTTCAGTGTATTGCATTGTTTTAACACCTATCAGATTCTGATATAATTGGCACATGTAGGGATCAGCTTTCTTCGAAAAGAATATAGAAGATTTCTCAAAATTAATTCTTTGACCAGACCAAATTTCAAATGTTTGAATGATGATTTTGATTTAGGCAATATTGTGAAGAGAACACTTTCCAAAAAGTAATAAATCATCAGCAAATGACAGATGTGTGAAGGAAATAGGGCAGTGTTTGAGTTTGACACTATCAATCAGCATGTTCCTATCCATGATATGCATAAATGTTGAGAAGATTTCCATACTCATTATGAATAAGTAAGGTGATAAAGGGCAACCTTGGCGAATTCCGCAAGTAGGAGTGAAGGATTCTGTGGGTATGCCATTAACAAGGACTGAAAATGTAGATGAAGATATGCATTGCATAATTAGACTATGGAATTTTCCTTTAATACCAAATCCTAGGAGAGCTTGGTTAATAATATCCCAATTAAGTCTATCATAGGCTTTTGACATATCTATTTTCAGTGCAAATGAACTATTGCTAGGAGAAAATTTTGAAATTGAATGGAGAAGTTCATGAGCTATGATGACATTATCCCCAATGTATCTCCCTGGAACAAAGACATTTTGTAGAGGGCTAATGATTTTCTGAAGATGAGGTCGAATTCTATTGGTTAGGATTTTTGATATGGTTTTATAAAGGACATTGCAAAGAGAAATTGGCCTAAATTCAGATGGTGTTTTTGGGCATTGTGATTTAGGAATCAGAGTAACGTATGTATGATTGATCATAGGAGGCATGACACCAGTAGAGAAAAAACTTTGAATGAGTTGTGTTACCTCATTTCCAATTAATATCCAATAATTCTGATAGAAGATGGCTTGGTATCCGTCAGGACCAGGTGCTTTATAAGGATGCATACTCTTGATAACAGATATAATTTCTTCCTCATCAGGGATCTTACCAATCTCTTCATTTTCAGAAGCAGTGAGCTGAGAGAGCTCTGCCACAATATGAGCTGGAATTGGAATAGTAGCTGAAGCTTGAAAAATCTTCCAGAAATGATCAACAAAACTGTGTGCAATCTCCTCATGATATGAAACTAAGTCACCACTTACATTGGTGATAGAGTGTATGGCATTCATGTGCTTCCTGATTGATGCAGAGAGATGGAAGAAGCAAGTATTTTTGTCACCTTCACGAAGCCAGGAAATATTTGAGCGCTGCTTCCAATATGTTTCCTTTTGAAGATAGAGTTTTATTAAGCCAAATTTGTATTTTCCTTTGCTCACTTAGGTTATAGCTGAAGATATTGGTTGTTCTTGAAGTCTGAGGAGATCTTTTTCATTAGCAGAAATATCATGATCCAGATTCTTTATCCGAGAGTTGCCCCAGTAATGAAGTTTTGGTAATAGGCTCTTTAGTTTAGGAAGGAGATCATTGGTCGACAGATTACCCCACATTTCTGTTAATACTTTTTTGAAATCAGCTTTGTGAGTCCATGCCATTTCAAAACGGATAGGAGCTCTTCTTCTTTTAATAGTTAAATCCAACTTCAGTAAAATAGGATTATGATCACTATTTAAACTAGGCAGATGTAAAACTCCAGCTTTTGAATGAATAGAACGCCATTTGGAGTCTACCATAACTCTGTCAAGTCTTTCTGCAACATTACTTCTATGTTCACGACGATTGTTCCACGTGAAAGCTGGACCAGAGAATCCAATATCCATAGCTCTCGAGTTATTGAACCAGGTTATAAAGTGCTTATGTTGATGAATGTTAAAAGCTTTCCCACCACACTTATCCTCAGGGCTTAAAAGGGAATTACAATCTCCAATAGACAACCAAGGTTCAACTATGGAACCAGTGATATTTTCCATATACAACCAAAAATTCCTTCTATCAGAAACATTGGGGGGGGCATATAAAAATATGGCATGCCATTTTTGATTGGTAGCTAAATGATGAATGTAGGCATGAATATAGTTATCTGATGAAGAAAGAATCTGTAACTTAACATCTGTGTTCCAACAGAGCAATAATCCTTCTGAAAATCCCTTAGAGGAAATAGCATTGTGTTGAGCAAATCAAAGATCCACTGCAATGATTGATGCTGCATTTAACGAGCATCTAGTTTCGGATAGAAATACAATACTCAGTCTAGATGCTCGGAGAAATGATTTTAGAGTTCGAATTGTCGGGTCATTTCTCAAACCCCGACAATTCCAAGAGAGAATCATGATTGGGGAGGCTGTTGAAGGCCAGCCGCACCTTTGGGAGAGTCAGGTGATAAGTTCAACCTTTTGTTAGGTCGTTCATGAACCATATCATTGTTCATAACTGAAGAAGAAGGTCGAGCTCTTTTATTGATATTCTAGTTTGGAAATGTGCCTTGAGGAAGAGCTTCGATAATTGGCATTGGTGGAGAAGAGAGTGGAGTATGGGATGTTAATGAAGAAAGCAGAGATGTGAAGGATTGATTTAGAGATGGGTTTGTGTTGGGTACTGGTTGTTTGGTAGAACTTGTCACCCTCGCTTTTCCCAGTTAGGAGTAAAATGGTAATTTTCTATTTTATAATATTTTTGGGAATTTTATTTCATGAATATTATTATTTAATTATTATAGGAGTCGGGTTCGAATTTCATCGCATTCCGAGTTAATTCGGGACTCCGGGGAATTTCGACTTGAGTCGTAATTAGCATGTTATTTAACCATGGCCCACCACACTAAACTTTTAGGTTTAGGAGTTTGGACTAGTCCCCCATGAGTAATTAAGTTTAATTATGATTTTTAATTAATTTTAGCAATTTTCAAAACCCATTTTTGGATTAATTTTGCATTAGGCTTAGGGAGGGGCAAACTTGTAATTAACAAGTGCCCCTACCCCTTGGCACCATGGCCGGCCACAATAGGGCCACCCCCTCCACCTCTTTTACTTAATCACTAAGTTTCTTCTTCTCGCTTCATTTCTTTCTTCCAACTCCTTCTTCTTCCTCCAAATCTTCAAATTAGGTAATCCTTTAACTCTCATTTAATTCCTCTTTTCGTATTTATTCCTTCACATAAATTAGAGAGGGAATCATTCTCTACAAGTTGACCCTAGATTTTGTAGGTTTCCTTAAATTCTAGTTTAAGGATTAATTATGGTTTTATCCTTTTAAAGAGTGGTATATATATATATATATATATATATATATATATATATATATATATATATATATATATATATATACATGTGTATTTATGTGTGTGTATTTATTTATGTATTTGTGTGTGTGTAGAGGAGAGTGATAGTTGTGTCATGAGAGTGTGTCCATGTGTGGGTGAGAGTGTGTCCATGTGTGGGTGAGAGTGTGTCTATGTGTGTGTTAATATATATAGATAGATATATATAATTGTGTGTGTTAATATATATATATATATATATATATATATATATATATATATATATATATATATATATGTGTGTGTGTGTGTGTGTGTGTGTGTGTGTTGTGTGTGTGATCATGTATATATATTAGTGTGAGTGTAATTGTGTATAGAGAGGGGAGAATGAGATTTAGTTGTGTGTGTGTGAGTGATATATATTAGAGAGTTAGAGAGGGAGAATTATAGAAGAAGAATAGAGATTATGGAGAGAAATTGAGAGAGTTTTGGAGGGGAATTTGAGAGGAGAAGAGGGAAGAAAAGGGAGAGCAGCCCAGGCACCAAGGAGGGGGCAAGGGGGCTGCTGCCCCCCCCCCCCCCCCCCCCCCCCCATAGCAGCAGCAAAAACAGCAATAGGAGCAGCAGCAGTTTAGCCCCGTTTAGCCCCCGTTTAGCCCCTAAAAACTCCCCACTATATACCTATATATATACATATATGTGCCCCTATTATTAGCTCTATATACCCCTCTAAAACCCACTAGAATAGCCCCTTAAGATTGTCCCAAGAGGGTGTGAAAAGTGAGAGTTGAATGAGTGAATGAGAGGGTAAAAGGTTAAGTTAGGATTTGGTGATAGGGGAAAATTGAGTTCCGTGATTCGGAACGCGTTGAAACTTGGAGGGGATTTAGATAATGTGATTTAGATTTTGTGGGTAGACTTCGGAGTGGGAATCGGGGTTGCGTGTGGGTTTAGGGAGTCGGTATCGCACCGCACCATCCCGTATCTTGAAATATTCAAGATAACGGGTAAACGGGCGATTCGGACCGTAAGATGGACTGGATGTCCACTTACCCTAGGAAACTTGGTAGGTAATGGTTATATAGGCTAGTACCCTTCTACCCTAGGAAGCACGGAGTGGAATTCCTAAGGGAAAGCCACTTGGCGTCAAGTTAGAACGGTTTAAGGGTAAATGTTAAGGGATAATCGTGTAATTTCGAGATACGGAGTTCGGGTAGTCGGATTGACTTGAAACTTGGGTGGCATGTTGGGTACACGCTACAAATGTCATATTTGAGCCGATTTTGGCTCGGTTGACCCAGAGTTGACTTTTTACCCAAAAGTCAACCGTGAGTCAACACTTTGTCTAGATTTGACCAAATCCAAACCAGAGTTGACCAGTTGACCAAAAGTCAACTGTTGGTCAACTTTTGACCAGTTTGATCTAGGGCTGACCTAGAGTTGACCAGAGTTGACCATGGTTGACCAGTTGACCAAAAGTCAACTGTAGGCCAACTCTTGACCCCGTTTGACTTTCTTCGACTTGTTTTGACCTGTGATGACTGGTATGACCTAGGGTTGACTTGGTCTGACTCAGATTGACTTGATATAACTTGATTTGACCTAGATTTGACTTGACAGGACTTAGTGTGACTCAGTGAGACCTAGTTTGACCTAGATTGCATATCATTCATTGTGAATCATTCTTAAACTTGTTTAAACCTAAATTAACATACAGTATCTCATCTTTAGGTTCCTGATTACCGCTCTGAGTATTGATATACCCTACAGCTCAGGACAGCAGGCGAGTACATTTACTGATAGTTTTTATTGTCTTGATATCTGCTATATCCGACTCAGTCGTAGTGTCTTACTTGATTCTCAGTCACGATAGTTCACGAACTAGTACACGTTGGATCATGACATGAGATATTGTTCCTAGATTTCTGGGTATATTGGTACACTTCCTGTCTTGTTCCCTGTACTTGTATAGACACCGATTTCTAAGGGGATTTGCTACCCTCTTACGAAATCACGTGCCATGACGTGTCATGTCTAGATCCATTGTACTATTCGGGGATGGGAAATTATTAGGGGCTATGTGATCCAAGCTACCCTGTCACTATTCATGTGCTCACGCCACTCTTCCCTCACGAAGGGTGTAGCGAGATCCTTTTGCCTTGTGCTCGTTATCCAGGTTGGCCGGTATGACTTTCCATTGAGGTCACCGCGGATTGTCGGGCCAAGTGGATAGCCTGTCCTATCACTTATCCCAAGTCGATCACATATCGCTCTAATAATTCAAGTCATATTTTATATTTACTTTATCTTATCGTATATCCTGCTCTGTTCTACATTCAATATTTTTCTCACCATGCCATGATATACAGTTACTCACATGCTCTACATGCCTTTACATTGTACCTTGATTGGAGACTAAGTTCTGCTCGGGAGAAGAGTTACAACCCCGGTCCTTGTTTGGTTTAAGGGTTGTAACTCGGCTTCCGAACGGTTTCCAAGTTTTCATATATCTTTGTCTCATAGTTCATTATACTGTCTCTTATAGAATTTGTCAATTCACATGGAACTGCTGTTAGTGTTTGTACTTGCTCATTTTCCTGACAGGATACCGTTATGATATATTACAGATGATTCTGAGTCGGACTGCTTGACCTATTATGGGCTCGAGTCAGATGGAGTAGCCTTGGATCGTGGCCTTATAGTAGAGCCACTAGATTTTGTACTTCCAGAGTAGTGTAGATTAGCTAGGTTTGACTGGACTGCGATCCAGCTAGCTTTATCAGACTGTAGCTTCTACATTATATTTTGAGACCCTGTGATGTTGTATATATCTGGGCTTGTATTGGACTCTGGACTTGTTTACCTCTTTCATCTATCATATGTTCTCTTTCTGAGCTATCTACCTTAGTTTTATTTTGTGATTGAGACTGTATTGATATGTCACCTCCATTCGGAGAGTATATACTGTACATGTACCTTTATACTGTTAGTCGTAGTATTTACAGACGTTATATACAGCGTTCTACCGTCGATACTGCGGCGTAGGCCGGACGTACCCACGTGCTCGTGCCCCTCATAAGGGTACGGGTCGTGACAGAACTGTCAAATGATTTCAATACAGGTACATGATCAGTAGGATGCAGGTTATGAATGATAGGTGAATGAGTGGCTAAATGTGATGATTTATCAGTGATATTAGTGGAACTGGATGATAATACTATTGGTTTCAGTACATGATGAAGGATATCAGGTTGAGGAAGAGAAACTGTAGATATCGTATCAGTAGTGGTTGAGGGCATATGGGATGACAGTTGGGAAATAAGTAAAAAATGATGGTCAGCATAATTTGGAAGTTGTAAGTTAGGATTACAAACATTTAGAATAGTGGAATCAGTTAATAGAACAGTAGTTGGTATGATATTGGATTTAGTGGTGGTGGTGGGTAAGTTAGAACTGACCATGTTGAGCGGGGTGAGTGGAGAAGAGGTTAATGTAGAATCAGTTGTGGATGTAGAGATTACGTTTGTAACTGTCACCGGAATTTAAACGTCCGGTGAGTGTTCAGGTGGAACAGTAATAGAATCAATAGGCATATCAACAACAGCCTGGAGATGATAAACTGGTGTGTGATCACTCAAATTGGATGTCATAGGAGGATCATGATTGGAATCAGGGGATTTACCTTAATTTTTATAATGCTCTGTTTTCCTGAACTTGGAAGCATGATTAACACAAATGGACAGGTCTAATCTCTTAGAAAGAAGATCTTGTATCTTTCCTTTTTGCTCATCTGTCACGACTCGCACCCGGATGTATGGGTACGAATACGTGGGCCACGCCCAGCCTACGCCGCAGTATCGGCGGTAGAGCGCTGTCAAGTATACTATACTAACTACAACATCTAAGATTCATAACTAAAAATGTACTTATGTCACATCACAAAAACTAAGGAAGATAATACAAGAAATAATAATAATATCACTAGAACAACTAGAATCTACAAGGATCATAAGACAGGAAAATAAAGAAGGAACAACATGACTAACTAAGGATAACTACCAGGCAACTCACATAGAAGAATAGTGAGATCCACCTCAGCTAGCAACATCATGAAGTCCAATACTGAGGGCATAACTACTCCTAAAAGTTTATCAACATATCCAGTCAGGATGGAACGAGCACAATCTCAAATAACAGTTCTAATTAGACGATATTGAACATGTAGCAGTAAATAAAGAGAATATACAAGAAATCATGAAATGTACATGTGAGTATCATGGCAAGGTAAGCTATAAATCTAGAGCTAGAATAAGGCAAGTAAAACTGATCATGGCATGTACAAGAATCAAGAATCATCTATCCAAGTGTGTGAGTACTAGCTACAATATGTGGCCGGCTTGGGAACTTGCACAATAGTAACAGGCCTGGCTAACTGTAATGCCCATATTTTGGAATACGTATTTTAATTAGGCATATATGTATTTTGGACCTGTATTTTATTTTCTCCGATTATGGCTTGTAATTGTGTTTTGGCTTAACTTGCGGATTTTGGTTTTCTCGTAAAACGGATTTTGGACCTGGCTTGATTTTATTTTGTGGAGAAGGAATTGGTTTGGTTTAGTATGCATTGGAACACCCTAGTTAATCTCCACCCTCAACACAACATACCCTCCCTCATTAAAACCCCACCTAACTTTCTCTCTCCTCATAACTTCCATTAATTTCTTCATCTTCTTATTCCTTCCTCCACACAACACCAACACCATAGGCAAGTGCACCTTGCCACCAAATAAGCACCCCATTTTATTTATCCATTAGCTAGATTAGGCTATGGTGAACAACATTAGAACTTGGTATTTTATGATTTGGAGCTTCTATTTTTCTAGATCTAAGTTTTTACCATTTTCGGATTTTCTTGGTTTTGATCTATTAAACTTAGATTTTTTTTTTCCTTGTTTTGAGGCTTCCATGGGGAGGAGAATTCAATTTTACACAAGTTAGAACTTTAAAAATCCAAATTTCGTTTTGATTTGGCCAAGTTATGAAGATTGGAAATTTTTGGTGTTCTTGAGTTAGCTCTCGGCCTGATGGAGAAGATGACCCTCGGCCAGCGCTCTTTAGCGCAAGGCCATGCGCAGTTCAACTGTGCGCAGTTTAATTGTGCGCAGTTCAACTGTGCGCAGTTCAACTGTGCGCAGTTCAACTCGTGCGCAGTTCATCTCCTGCGCAGTTCAACTCGTGCGCAGTTCATCTCCTGCGCAGTTCATCTCCTGCACAGTTCAACTGTGCGCAGTTTATCTCCTGCGCAGTTCAACTTGTGTGCAGTTCAACTGTGCGCAGTTCAACTCGTGCGCAGTTCATCTCCTGCGCAGTTCATCTCCTGCGCAGCTCATCTCCTGCGCAGCTCACCCTAGCGCAGCTCGACCCTAGCGCAATCTAACCCCAGCGCAACCTATTGCCCATGATGGTTTGGATTTTATTCTTTGGACTTGGCTTCTCTTTTGTGGGTTGGAGTTTTGAGATATTGTTCCACACAACACGACTGTCTCGACCCAACACGACCTGGCACGATTTTTGGTGTTTTGCTTATGACTAGTACGGTTTTTCGTGATTTCTGTGAAGTATGATTCTAGTACTTTCTGATCTTCTTGATAGTGACCCGATGGGGTGCGTCCTTAAATTTTAAACTGTAATTCATGATTAATCTTGATACTGGATAACTTGATAGTGGCCCGTGGCGGCGCACTCCTGACTTGTAACTTGTACACCTGTAACTTGTAACTTGACTTGACTTGATGCTGTTGCGGTGGCTAACATGACTCGTATAATCAACTCTGACGTCGTGGGTGTTTACTCTTGCTGCTTGTGCAATCCACTTGTCTTGTCTCGCATCATGTCTAGGACGTGACTCCCTGGTTACCTGTAAGCCCCTGAATTTAGGGCTTTTTATTATTATTTTTTATAAATCAATTATTTTGAATAAATATTATTATTTGATTATTATTTAATTTAATGCTCTTTACCGTGAATTGGAATTCTAGAGCATCAGGGATGTCAGTCTCTGGAAAATTCCTTCTTGGAGTTTGTAGTAGACGAGATTATCTTTATTTTGATATATCCTGTCCCACTTGAACTCGTTTCCTTGTGCTCTTTTTGCTTCGCGCAAGTTCGGGTCAATATTAGACCATTTAATTATTAATTGAATTCCCACTCTTTTCCTTGATCATCATATGCGCGTTACCATGACTTTTAATTTAGGAGCACCAGACTAGTCATTTTCTCGAAACCAACTTGTCATGTTTGATCTACTCGAGACGCTCTTCACCCATGACCTTTGTGTCTCACTCAGACACTCTATTTTGTGCTTCATTTTCTTCGCACAACTTTCGGGTCAATTTAGGCCAATTAATTATCTACCGTAAAACCTGATTTATTTTCCAATTTAATTTCGGGACCCGACATCGACCCAACCTAGCCGACCCCAAATATAGACATGGCCCACATGAAGCCTACTACCCGCCTGCCACTTGTGTCCCATTTATTTGAGTCCCCGCATGTTATTTATTTATCCATAATTATAAATCCCTATTTTAATTCAAATATTGCACCCTGTCCGATTTTGGCCCGACCCGGCTCTACCGAACCCGAACCCAAGCTCCATGTTGCCCTCTCATGACTGCTCAATTACCCCACAAGATTTTCCTATTTTGAAAATATTTCTTTCTCTCTCTACTTATTAAATATCTTAAATATCTCATGTGTATATATATACATATATATATATAATTCTCTCTCTCCCATTAAAACACAACACACACCTCACCCCAACTCACCATGCCAGCACACAATACCCCCCCATGTGGCCGGCCTATTCTCTCTCTCTCTAAATATCTATTCTCTCTCTCTCTCTAAATATCTATTCTCACTCACTCTCTCTTTCTATTAAACTTATTATACACACACATATAATAAATAATCTCTCTCTCTTCCTCTCACCATCACCCCTCACTTGTACGTGAACGACCAACCCCCCATCATTTTCTTCTTCATCTCCTCCTTCTTCTCTATTATCATTATCACCACACCATCACCATTAACCAAAAACCACCATCACCATTCACCAAAACCACCGATCACCACCTCCTCCCACCGTGAGACCAACCGCCGTCGCACGCCACCACTGGGCTGCGCCACCGCCGCCCTGGCTACGTGCGCAGCAGCGTGAAATGGCAGCAGCAGTGGCAGCGCAACAGCAGCTGCAGTCGCAGCATGGCGCCGCCGGCCACACGCCGCCGCGGCCAGCAGCCGCCGCCGACGAGCCCCCGGGCCGCGCACGAACCCCCGACGAGCACCCCTTGGCCGCCTCCTGCCTCCCCGACGCGCCGTCTAGGCGATCCGTGCGTTTTGCACGAGATCCCGCCGTGACGCGCGCGGGAACGAAACACAGAATTTGCGCCCGAGACAGCATTTTCGTGCACGTTTCTCGAAAAATTTGACCATTGGATCGGCAATTTCTTCGCTCCGTCACAATCTTGGTATATCCACCTTCACTCCTCTCAAATTTTACCCGTTAATTTCGTCGTTTGATACCTCAAAACTGGCCACCAAGTTGACGTTTTAATTGAACTGGTTTTGGACAGTTTCGTGATGCCTACTTCGCGGGTTCGTATCTTCGTCGTCGCAGCTCCGTTTTGCGCGACACCAGTTCCGGTGCACAGCTGGTATAATCCTCTTCCTGCCCCCTTTAGATTTTATTTTAGTTTGAGCTTGTTAGGTCGGTCGAATTCGACGCCAAAGTTGGCCGTTCGAATTCTTAGTGTTGCATTTGTAAAATTTCATTTTTGAACCCGGGACTCTGGATTCAATTTCTGGCATCACCAGTAGACTCGTGGCGTCGTTCTGGCTTGTTTTCATATAAAGTTTGCTTGATTTGGAGAATGTGGGCCCTGGCACGCATTTCGGTGCAAAGCGGGTCCCACTTTCTGAGTCAACGGGTCACTTTGAGATCGGCTCATCGGAATCCAATTCTGGATATACCGTTGAGTTCGTATCGTCATTCTGGACTCATTGATATATAATTTGCTAAGTTTTAGTGGACATTGGTTCCGGCACGCATTTCGGTGCAAGTCGGATACCAATATCTGGATCAGCGGGTCATTTTGAGTTCGGCTCATCGGAATCCAATTCCGGATATACCGTTGAGTTCGTATCGTCATTCTGGACTCGTTGACATATAATTTGCTGAGTTTTGAGGACATTAGCTCCGACACGCTTTTCCGTGCAAATTGAAATTTTAATGTCCTGGTCAACGGACAAATTTGAGATCGGGTCAACGGAATCCAATTCTGGATATACCGTTGGGTTCGTATCGTCATTCTGGATTCGTGGACATGTAATTTGTTAGATTTTGTGTACTTTTATTTTGGCACGTTTTTCGGTGCAAAGTGTCCAACGACGGACATTATTTTGGCCCAAAATTACCTTTTTGCCCCTGTGTCCAAATTGGACTTATGGACAGGCTTTCTAGCTATTTTGACCATTCTGGACACGTTGGTAATGGTTGTTTTACCATCCGACAACATCTGTAGGTTTTTACCCTATCATTATAATCTTTCTCCTTTTGTGGTATTTTGAGTTCCATCGATTCCGGTAATTTCACAATCGCTGAAATTGATGTGTTGACCCTGTAGATGTTTGTAGAGATTAGCTTTGATCCAGTTTGACCATGGTTGACTACTTTGACTGAACGTCGAAGTAGAGTCAACATTTGACCTAGGTTAGACTAGTTTTGACCTTGGTTGACCACAGTTGACTATTTTGACCAAAGTCAACCGGAAGTCAACCGTAGCCTAAAATTGACTAGAACTGGACCGAAGTTGACCAGTTAACTGTTAGTCAACGTTAGTCAAGTTTGACCTAGAGTTGACCTAGGGTTGACCAGAGTTGACCAGTTGACCAAAAGTCAACTTTAAGTCAACCCTTGACTTAGATTGACCTAGTTTGACTTGCTTTGACTTGCCTTGACCTAGTTTGACTTAGTATGACTTGATTTTACTTCCAAACCCTTATATTGATACAGTATTCCACCTATAGGTCCTCGAGGCACTGTTCTTGGACTCAGTTGACATATTCCACCAGATCTCAGGCGAGTACATTCTCTGATAACTTTTTTCCAATTTATGATAACTGTTATGATTCATGTACTTAGTGTAGATATGCTTATTCCTGACACATGGTTCTCACGGATTGGTATTCCTGGATCCCGACGAGAGATGTTTCTCCTTCTTAGGTTGGGATGTATTGTGCAAGCTCCCTTGTAGCTTTTGCACAATATGTGGTCACTGATTCTAGAAAAGACTTGCTCCCTTCTCATTAGAATCCCGTGCAGTGACGTGTCCTGTTTGGATCCATTCTACCAGTTGGGGTAGGGGGAGTAGTAGCGTATGCCTGTGATCAGATCCATCCCGCATTCCCGAACAGTGTGAGTCATATACCGCACATATGACTTGCCAGGCCAGTTCTTGACATGAACCCAAGCCGATCACAAGTTGAAACTGCTACTCACACACATTGGATATATGGCTTACCTTGATTTGTGTACATACTATGATTCAGTTCTACTTTCTTGTTCTAGCTCTAGCTCTACAGCTTACCATGCCATGATACATATATGTACACTCCATGATTCATTGTATATGCTCTATTTACAGTCTTATAGCTTTTATTCTATCTTGAGATCTGTTATGAGATATATGTACTCGTTCCATCCTGACCGGATATGTTGACGAAGTTTTAGGAGTAGTTGTGCCCTCAGTTTTGGACTTCATGATGTTGCTAGCTGAGGTGGATCTCACAATTCTTCTATGTGAGTTGTCTGGTAGTTATCCTTAGTTAGTCTTATTGTTCCTTCTTTATTTTCCTGTCTTATGATCATTATAGATTCTAGTTGTTCTAGTGATATTGTTATTATTTCTTGTCTTATCTTCCTTAGTTTTCGTGATGTGACATGAGTACATTTCTAGTTATGGATCTTTAGATGTTGTAGTTAGTATAGTATAATTGACAGCGTTCTACCGTCGATACTGCAGCGTAGGCTGGGCGTGGCCCACGTATTCGTACCCGTATATCCGGGTGCGGGTCGTGACACGTTTTATTGGTAGCCCATGCAGGTCAGTCTTTGCAATAAATGCGAAGTCGTGGTAGTACTTGAGCTTATCTGTACTACTACGAGCCTGCCCTAGGATTAAGGTTGAGTAATGGAATATTTAGGATTTTGGTACTCAGTCACATATTATGAACTCTTGGTAGATTCCAGGGATGACCCCTGGGAATCTTATTTCGAACTTTTCGAAACTTTTCCCATTCATTCCTGTCCGTCCTGATTTCTGAAATGTTTGTCCGTATCAAACTTTATTCTTTCTTGGAATGAGTTTGTGGACCCCAAAGGGAAGGTATAAGTTGGACTTGTATATCATCTAGGTTGGGGGAAGAATATGATTTACCAACCTCGTATCATGGTCGAGGTTTATTTTAGATTATATTCCACCATTTTCTATCTTGACCTAGGTAGTACCCTCGGGACTTTTCCTGAGATTTTCCTCTGAACCCTATCTCGGAAGTTGTTTCCGTTGTTTCTATTAACTTACCCTTGACTTGTTGTTGAATTTTAAATCTTAATATTCGTTGTTGACCTTTGATTTTGTTTTGAATAATTTTTTTAAAAATTGAGTTAAGATATCCTGATAAACATATTTTGGACGAGGACGATGAGAACAGTAAGTGTCTACTTTACTTATGGAGTTTGGAATTTATCGCAGTCATATTAGCTAGCCTGACAGGGACATGGAGCCTGATTTTGGATATACTATCCTAATTACGGAATATAGATTCTCTTGCAGCCTTTCCGGTTGGCGTGGTAAGGAATCTAGATGACATGATTATAGGGTATATACATTGGTTATGGACTCTATCGTTTATTGTAGCTATGTTTACTGGCGTGGCGTAAATTCTGGCAACATGATTTTGGATAGACGTGTATGGTTATCAGGTCATATCTTAAGTTGATTCACTTCTTTTACCAATTGAGCAAGATAATTCCTACCATTATTTCTTGTTTATCATTATTTTCTCTCCCATCGCATGATGATTTTCTCATCTTACCGTCATTTCCTTTGCCTTGTTTAGCTATGTCTTGGTTACATAAATCACCTATCTCGTATCTACATCTGTCATCTGCACTTGAAAACTCTGAAAATTTTGAAATTTTCATATCTAAATTGTTTCTTAAATTTTGATATTGTTAAGATTTTGATTCCCTTCTGTCCATAACCAATCAATTTTGGTCGTCTTGTTTATCGTGCCAAAGAGTCTTGTTTGTTGACTAGACTCTAGATGACTTCAAATTCCTTTGTGACTTGGGTTCCTTCCTAAATTGTGCTTTTAGGACCTTGATTTCGAATTCATGATTTTATCGTCTTTCATAACTGAACTTGGATCTTGATCGTACTTATGTGACCTATAATCCGATTTCTATCAAATCTATCTCTCAATCGTGCTATTCTCAAATTTTTCTCTCCATTTGCTTCTCTTAGCCCTGTTTTAGATCATGACTATCCAACTTTGATTTTCATGATCTTGATAATCTTAACCCTCAAATCGTGCCAAGTGAACTTAGACTATTTTCGATTTTAATCGCGTTCGAACTTGGATCGTATTTCATGATTTTATTAATCATCCTCCTTAATCTTTGATCGGGCCTATAAGACATTGACTTCGATTTTTGTTTTGTGTCTGGAATTTTATCTCAACTATGCCAAACCTTGTTTTGGTCATGGTTAGCTTTTCATCTTGATCAAGCATGTGCGACTTTCAGGTTGATTTCCATCAACCTAAGTCCTACAGATCATCCCGTACTTGAACTTCATTTATATCTTCGATTCTCCTAATCATCTCAAAAATCGTGCCCCAATGACTTGACTTATTTCTGAAATCATGTACACATAATTTTGTTCATATCATGATTCTATCGTGCCAAATCCCTCATCGTGCCTGAACAATTGTAAATCGATTTTCTTGATCGTGCAAACTCGTCATTCTTGGATGCCTAAATTATTGCCTAAATCTTCTATCATGTTTTAACCCCACTACCAACCTTTAATTTCGAGGGCAAAATTTTTATAAGGTGGGTAGGATTGTAAGCCCCTGAATTTATGGCTTATTATTTTTTTTATTATTTTTTATAAATCAATTATTTTGAATAAATATTATTATTTGATTATTATTTAATTTAATGCTCTTTACCGTGACTTGGAATTCTAGAGCATCAGGGATGCCAGTCTCTGGAAACTTCCTTCTTGGAGTTTGTAGTAGACGAGATTATCTTCATTTTAATATATCCTGTCCCACTTGAACTCGTTTTTTTGTGCTCTTTTTGCTTCGCGCAAGTTCGGGTCAATATTAGACCATTTAATTATTAATTGAATTCCCACTCTTTTCCTTGATCATCATATGCGCGTTACCATGACTTTTAATTTAGGAGCACCAGACTAGTCATTTTCTCGAAACCAACTTGTCATGTTTGATCTACTCGAGACGCTCTTCACCCTTGACCTTCGTGTCCCACTCAGACACTCTATTTTGTGCTTTATTTTCTTCGCACAACTTTCGGGTCAATTTAGGCCAATTAATTATCTACCGTAAAACCTGATTTATTTTCCAATTTAATTTTGGGATCCGACATCGACCCAACCTAGCCGACCCCAAATATGGACATGGCCCACATGAAGCCTACTACCCGCCTGCCACTTATGTCCCATTTATTTGAGTCCCCGCATGTTATTTATTTATCCATAATTATAAATTCCTATTTTAATTCAAATATTGCACCCTGTCCGATTTTGGCCCGACCCGGCTCTACCGAACCCGAACCCAAGCTCCATGTTGCCCTCTCATGACTGCTCAATTACCCCACAAGATTTTCCTATTTTGAAAATATTTCTTTCTCTCTCTACTTATTAAATATCTTAAATATCTCATGTGTATATATATATATATATATATATATATATATATATATATATATATATATATATATATATATATATATAATTCTCTCTCTCCCATTAAAACACAACACACACCTCACCCCAACTCACCATGCCAGCACACAACACCCCCCCCATGTGGCCGACCTATTCTCTCTCTCTCTCTAAATATCTATTCTCTCTCTCTCTAAATATCTATTCTCACTCACTCTCTCTTTCTATTAAACTTATTATACACACACACATATAATAAATAATCTCTCTCTCTTCCTCTCACCATCACCCCTCACCTGCACGTGAACGACCACCCCCCCATCATTTTCTTCTTCACATTTTTCTTCATCTCCTCCTTCTTCTCCATTATCATTATCACCACACCATCACCATTAACCAAAAACCACCATCACCATTCACCAAAACCATCGATCACCACCTCCTCCCACCGTGAGACCAACCGCCGTCGTGCGCCACCACTGGGCCGCGCCACCGCCGCCCTGGCTACGTGCGCAGCAGCGCAAAATGGCAGCAGCAGTGGCAGCATAACAGCAGCTGCAGTCGCAGCATGGTGCCACCGGCCACGCACCGCCGCGGCCAGCAGCCGCCGCCGACGATCCCCCAGGCCGCGCACGAACCCCCGGCAAGCACCCTTTGGCCGCCTCCTGCCTCCCCGACGCGCCGTCTACGCGATCCGTGCGTTTTGCACGAGATCCCGCCGTGACGCGCGCGGGAACGGAACACAGAATTTACGCCTGAGACAGCAACTTCGTACACGTTTCTCGAAAAATTTGACCATTGGATCGGTGATTTCTTCGCTCCGTCACAATCTCGGTATATCCACCTTCACTCCTCTCAAATTTCACCCGTTAATTTCGTCGTTTGATACCTCAAAACTGGCCACCAAGTTGACGTTTTAATTGAACTGGTTTTGGACAGTTTCGTGACGCCAACTTCGCAGGTTCGTATCTTCATCGTCGCAGCTCCGTTTTGTGCGACACCAGTTCCGGTGCACAGCTGGTATAATCCTCTTCCTGCCCCCTTTAGATTTTATTTCAGTTTGAGCTTGTTAGGTCGGTCGAATTCGAAGCCAAAGTTGGCCGTTCGAATTCTTAGTGTTGCACTTGTAAAATTTCATTTTTGAACCCGGGACTCTGGATTCAATTTCTGGCACCACCAGTAGACTTGTGGCGTCGTTCTGGCTTGTTTTCATATAAAGTTTGCTTGATTTGGAGAACGTGGGTCCTGGCACGCATTTCGGTGCAAAGCGGGTCCCACTTTCTGAGTCAACGGGTCACTTTGAGATCGGCTCATCGGAATCCAATTCTGGATATACCGTTGAGTTCGTATCGTCATTCTGGACTCGTTGATATATAATTTGCTAGGTTTTAGTGGACATTGGTTCCGGCACGCATTTCGGTGCAAGTCGGATACCAATATCTGGGTCAGCGGATCATTTTGAGTTCGGCTCATCGGAATCCAATTCCGGATATACCGTTGCGTTCGTATCGTCATTCTGGACTCGTTGACATATAATTTGTTGAGTTTTGAGGACATTAGCTCCGACACGCTTTCCGTGCAAATTGGAATTTTAATGTCCTGGTCAACGGACCAATTTGAGATCGGGTCAACGGAATCCAATTCTGAATATACCGTTGGGTTCGTATCGTCATTCTGGATTCTTTGACATATAATTTGTTAGGTTTTGTGCACTTTTATTCTGGCACATTTTTCGGTGCAAAGTGTGTCCAACGGCGGACATTATTTTGGCCCGAAATTACCTTTTTGCCCCTGTGTCCAAATTGGACTTATGGACAGGCTATTCTAGCTATTTCGACCATTCTGGACACGTTGGTAATGGTTGTTTTACCATCCGACAACATCTGTAGGTTTTCACCCTATCATTATAATCTTTCTCCTTTTGTGGTATTTTGAGTTCCATCGATTCCGGTGATTTCACAATCACTAAAATTGATGTGTTGACCCTGTAGATGTTTGTAGAGACTAGCTTTGACCCAGTTTGACCATGGTTGACTACTTTGACTGAACGTCGAAGTAGAGTCAACATTTGACCTAGGTTAGACTAGTTTTGACCTTGGTTGACCACAGTTGACTATTTTGACCAAAGTCAACCGGAAGTCAACCGTAGCCTAAAATTGACTAGAACTAGACCGAAGTTGACCAGTTGACCCAAAGTTAACTGTTAGTCAACGTTAGTCAAGTTTGACCTAGAGTTGACCTAGGGTTGATCACCAGAGTTGACCAGTTGACCAAAAGTCAACTGTAAGTCAACCCTTGACTTAGATTGACCTAGTTTGACTTGCTTTGACTTGCCTTGACCTAGTTTGACTTAGTATGACTTGATTTTACTTCCAAACCCTTATATTGATACAGTATTCTACCTATAGGTCCTCGAGGCACTGTTCTTGGACTCAGTTGACATATTCCACCAGATTTCAGGCGAGTACATTCTCTGATAATTTTTTTCCAATTTATGATAACTGTTATGATTCATGTACTTAGTGTAGATATGCTTATTTCTGACACATGGTTCTCACGGATTGGTATTCCTGGATCCCGACGAAAGATGTTTTTCCTTCTTAGGTTGGGATGTATTGTGCAAGCTCCCTTGTAGCTCTTGCACAATATGTGGTCACTGATTCTAGAGAAGACTTGCTCCCTTCTCATTAGAATCCCGTGCAGTGACGTGTCCTATTTGGATCCATTCTACCTGTTGGGGTAGGGGGAGTAGTAGCGTATGCCTGTGATCAGATCCATTCCGCATTCCCGAACAGTGTGAGTCATATACCGCACATATGACTTGCCAGGCCAGTTCTTGACATGAACCCAAGCCGATCACAAGTTGAAACTGCTACTCACACACATTGGATATATGGCTTACCTTGATTTGTGTACATACCATGATTCAGTTCTACTTTCTTGTTCTAGCTCTAGCTCTACAGCTTACCATGCCATGATACATATATGTACACTCCATGATTCATTGTATATGCTCTATTTACAGTCTTATAGCTTTTATTCTATCTTGAGATCTGTTATGAGATATATGTACTCGTTCCATCCTGACCGGATATGTTGACAAAATTTTAGGAGTAGTTTTGCCCTCAGTTTTGGACTTCATGATGTTGCTAGCTGAGATACAATTCTTCTATGTGAGTTGCCTGGTAGTTATCCTTAGTTAGTCTTGTTGTTCCTTCTTTATTTTCCTGTCTTATGATTATTATAGATTTTAGTTGTTCTAGTGATATTGTTATTATTTCTTGTCTTATCTTCTTTAGTTTTCGTGATGTGACATGAGTACATTTCTAGTTATGGATCTTTAGATGTTGTAGTTAGTATAGTATACTTGACAGCGTTCTACCGCCGATACTGCGACGTAGGCTGGGCGTGGCCCACGTATTCGTACCCGTATATCCGGGTACGGGTCATGACATTACCACGGTCAGGGATTCACACTGAATATGGGTTAGGCTAATGACTAGATCAAACTATAGTCCATGGAGAGTTTTCAGTCACAGGCGATCTCGTTATCTGGGCGCTTTAAATGGACTTGTAGCCTGCCGACGAGTAGGGCACATTTCCAGCACACTGTCATGTGTTGCACCCTCTAAGTCACCTAAGGGTATATCGTCTTCTGGGTGATGTACCCAACCATACTCTCAACCCGCGGAAGGATAACTGGATAGTCTACAGGGCTTGGGACTGGAAATTTTTCATTTGCATCTTGTTAGTAATTAGGCTTGTGATAACCCTAGTTAGTTAAGTAGTAAGCCGTAGTATTTGCTTGGCCGTTTGTGAATGGATGGTGTCCAGCCTGGTCTAAGTCTCATCTAGTCCCTATACCTGGTACCCCTGAACATGGTTGTTTTACTTATCTTTAACAATAAATGGGTAGAGACAAAGTGCTATTCAGGCAAAGGGTTACAATCCCGATCCTTGTTTGGTTTACGGGTTGTAACCTGGCTCCTAGAATGGTTCCACGTCACTAGTTGTTTATTGTCCTGATGTACTCTTTATTACTTGTACTTTTCTTCTATTTTCTTATGTTCTAATAAGCTGGCTTTTGTTCTTATTTCGTGGCCTCCTTTGTGGCACTTGCACTTTCTGGGGTTTGACCCAGCTAGTTTTGTGTGGCCAGATTTCGGAGCAGCACTCGAGGATCTACCGAACTTCCAGCCCAATGGTGGCGACTAGAAGGAACCCGGGCTACGAGTGGGTTTTCTATTTTGCATCGCTCACTACGTTGTAAAATTATTCTTTTGAGGCGTTTAGCCGACGAGCACCTGTTAGCTCGATGCATATTTACTTACTGTCTGCCTACGGGCTGTAAACATGATTAACAAATTCTAAGGTTGATCATGTATGACTTAACTCTTGCTAGTCCTCGCATTTTGTATGACTAGCTTCATGATCAGCCGAATATGTAATATTTGGGACGCCTTTTATTGTATATTTGGTGGTCTAATATCTTGTAAACTATATTACTTGCTTGAGATTGAGATAATAGGCTTGACCGTAAGAGACCGTTGGCTTGTAGTAAACCCTCATATCTAGACAGCCGTGACCGTATAGCGAGGTGGATTCTATTTCAATATACGCAGCTGGCTATGTACGCCCCCGTTCTCCAGTATTCTGGTTCTGGGGCGTCACATGGTTTAAGTGGTGGCCCATGCAGGTCTTGGCATTCAAGAATGTGAGGGTTTACCAAATAGATGTCTCAATCAGTACTCGTGCTTGATCTCCGTTCATATCCTCTGAATCTCTGGATTCTTGCCCTGATCATGTGCTTGTATCGTTGATCTGTCCTGGTCCTTTCTTATTGTTTCCCTGTGTCGTCTTCTTCAGCGGTACTGTACCTGACCCCGCCGATCAGCAAGGTGGAGCACTTCCCGTGGACCAGCCGCAACCCGGAGATCAAGCCCAGCATTCCGGAGTTGCCTCCAGAGTTGTACCTACTGGAGGAGAGCCCCCAGTTCAGCCCGTTCGACCTGCCGAGCCTGACGATGGCACATTGGTAGGTCACATCAGGACCTTGATAGCTTTCCAGGATCGTAGAGGAGACGCTTTGCACCAGGTAGTGGCAGATGCTTTGACCAGAGGCGGTCATCTAGGGAACAGCGCGGCCAACAGCTTCAAGCGCTTGAACCCTCCATTTTTCGACGGCAGCAAAGATGCGATTGCCGCGGACGCTTGGCTTCAGGATACCGAGGTGGTTCTGGAAGCAGCTAGGACACCTGAGAATGAGAAGGTGGTGGTGGTACGCCTGCAGTTGCTGGACTTAGCTCGCAGTTGGTGGACGGCGCAGGCCGTAGGATTAGCGGCACCGGTTACTTGGGCGGTGTTTAGAAAAAGATTTCAGATAAAGTATTTTGATGCTGTAGCTCGGTACGACCTACAGACGAGATTTACCAACTTGAAGCAAGGAGGCAGAACGGTCGACGGTTATGCATCTGAGTTTTCTAGACTCAATAGGTTTGCCCCCACCTTGGTGGCGACCGAGTTTGATAGGGCCCAGCGGTTCCAGCAGGGACTATATTTGGAGATCTTATTGGCAGTCGAGCAGTTCGAGCACCAGATGTTCGATACAGTATTGAGGGCAGCTAGGAGGCACGAGTACACCTCCCAGAGGATCGTGGATAGGACTGGAGGTAGGAAGCGGTCCCACAATCAGATGCACCAATCATCAGCTTCAGCCCCGACAGCAAGGGGTTTGACCATTGGAACTCCGAGGCGGGCGGCCTCAGTGACGTCGATTCAGCATTCAACCCCGACGTACCCACAGCAGCAGAAGCAGAAGCAGACTTCCGCGATGGGATGTTCTCATTGCGGGAAGCCGGGGCACGTGGTGGCAGATTATCGCAGGGCGCAGGGATTGTGCCTGGCTTGTGGAGCGGCAGATCACAAGATAGGAGCCTGCTCGAATAGGGGTAGTTCGTCCTCTTCTAACCTAACCAGTCCATCGGTTAGGAGACCAGCACCTATGCAGCAGCAGCAGTACCTGAGGCCATTGTTGCCTCAGGCCCAGGCGTTTTATCAGCAGAACCAGCAGTATACCCAAGCCCAAGTGCAGAGCAGGCAGAGAGGTTTCCAGCAGAGGGGACCTGCAGCTAGAGGACAAGGTCAGGCCATGATGATGACTATGGAAGAAGAAGTTGCACCAGGTGAGGTAGTGGCAGGTACTATTCTCGTCAACTCCTTTCCAGCATCGGTATTATTTGATTCGGGTGCATCGTATTCATTCATGTCTACACGATTCGCGATACGGATAGGATTGGAGCCCGAGTCATTATCAGTGAGGCTCAATATACTTACTGGTAATGGTCTTGTGGGAGTAGATCGAGTGTTTTCCTCGTGTCGGATCGTAGGTAGCGGTAGAGAGTTCCCCGCTAGATTTATAGGATTCCCTATGGCAGACTATGATGTAGTCTTAGGCATGGATTGGTTGAGGAACCAGTATGCTAGGATAGACTGCCATGTTGGCAGGGTTGTCTTTAGTATTCCAGGCGAGCCAGATTTTTTATTTTTCAGAGGCGCAGCAGAACCATCTTTCCCAGTATTGCGGATGGCAGTAACAGCGGTACAGTTACCCCGGATAGTTGAAGAGTTTCCAGATGTCTTCCCAGAGGAACTTCCAGGGATGCCGCCAGAGCGGGAGATTGAGTTCACTATAGACTTGATCCCCGGGACAGCACCAGTATCAAAGCGAGTCTACAGGATGGCGCCTTCAGAGTTGGAGATTTTGTACAAGATGATTGAAGAACTCAGGACCAAGGGATTCATCCATGCAAGTGGATCGCCTTGAAGAGCCCTGATGCTCCTTGTGAAAAAGAAGGATGGTACGTCCAAGTTATGTATAGATTATCGTACCTTGAACTCAGTGACAATCAAGAATAGATACCCTCTCCCGAGGATAGATGACTTGTTTGATCAACTCAAAGGGGCTTCATGTTCTCGAAGATAGACCTGCGGTCAGGATACCACCAGATCAGAGTCAGAGAGCAGGACATCTCGAAGACAGCTTTCCGATCTAGGTATGGGCATTGGGAGTTTCTTGTTATGCCCTTTGGAGCAACCAATGCGCCAGCCGTATTCATGGACCTCATGAATCGTATTTTCATGCCTTACTTGGATCAGTTCGTGATCGTGTTCCTAGATGATATCCTGCTCTACAGCAAGAGCGAAGCAGAGCATGAGCAGCATCTCAGAAACGTCCTTCAGATGCTTAGAGAGCATCAGTTGTACGCTAAGTTTAGTAAATGCGAGTTCTGGCTCGATCGCATTTCGTACTTGGGTCACATCATTACCCGAGGAGGAGTGGAAGTGGATCCCCAGAAGATTGTGGCTATCGAGACATGGCCAGTACCTAGCTCAGTGACAGAGGTTCGCAGCTTCCTTGGATTAGCCGGCTACTACCGGCGATTCGTTTCAGATTTTACAAGTATTTCAGCGCCGATGACCCAGTTGACCCGCAAGGATGTGCAGTTTACTTGGACAGCAGAGTGCCAGGAATCATTTGAGAAGTTGAAGCGAGGTTTGATAACGGCTCCCATTCTCACACTTCCAGATGGGACCGGAGGATTCACAGTTTATTGCGACGCTTCAGGCAGAGGATTGGGGTGTGTCTTGATGCAGCATGGGAAGGTAATATCTTATGCATCACGTCAACTTCGTGATCATGAGAAGAATTACCTGACCCACGACTTAGAACTGGCAGCAGTAGTGTTTGCACTTAAGCTTTGGCAGCACTATTTGTACGGAGATAGAGTGGAGATATTTATTGATCACAAGAGCCTGAAGTATGTTTTCACCCAGAAGGACCTTAATATGCGGCAGAGAAGATGGCTTGAGCTATTGGTAGACTACGATATAGATTTGCAGTATCACCCAGGGAAGGCCAACGTTGTAGCAGTACATTGAGCAGGAGAGACGGAGTTTACTTCCTAACGGCGCAACCAGAATTATTGGCAGATCTTCAGAATATGGGAATTGAAGTGGTTCTTCCTACCAACGTGGCGTTGATAGCCAGTCTACAGGTTCAGTCCAGCATAGTTGAGAGGATCCGGAGAGCGCAGTCAGCAGATTCCAAGCTTCAGCGACTCAGAGCAGAGTGTGAGGCAGGAAGAAGGCCAGAGTTATGTATCCATGAAGATGGTACACTTCGACACGGCACTCGTCTTTGTGTATCCAGTGGAGATATTAGATAGGAGGTCATGGCAGAAGCTCACTGCTCACAGTATTCTATTCATTCCGGTGGCACAAAGATGTACCGTGATATTCGTCAGCATTTCTGGTGGAATGGCATGAAGAGGGAGATAGCCCGGTTTGTCTCTCGGTGTTTGGTTTGCCAGCAGGTTAAAGGTGAACATCAGAGGCCCGCTGGACTTCTTCAGCCCTTTCCGATTCCAGAATGGAAGTGGGAGCATGTGACCATGGATTTTGAGACTGGATTGCCCAGATCCCCAGCCGGTCGAGATGCTATTTGGGTTATAGTTGACAGGCTCACGAAGGTGGCTCATTTTCTCCCATTCAGAGTTGGTCAGTCTACGGCCCAGTTGGCAGAGATGTACCTCAGGCAGATTGTCAGGCTTCACGGTGTGCCCGTCAGTATCACCTCGGACCGCAATTCAAGGTTTACGTCACACTTTTGGTGCAGCTTGCAGGAGAGTTTGGGAACTCACCTTCAGTTTAGCTCAGCTTATCACCCGCAGACAGATGGCCAGTCGGAACGCACAATCCAGACTCTTGAAGATATGTTGAGATCTTGTACCCTTGACTTCGGTGGTTCATGGGAGGATCACCTGCACCTGGTGGAATTCACTTACAACAATAGTTTCCAGGCCAGTATTCAGATGGCTCCGTTCGAGACACTGTATGGCAGGAAGTACAGATCCCCGCTAGCATGGGACGACATCGGAGAGAGGCAGATGCTCGGTCCAGAAATGATTGCCCAGACAGTTGAAGTGGTCAGAAGGATCAGAGATCGTCTTCGAGTGGCCCAAGATCGCCAGTGGCGTTGGGCCGATGCTCATCAACGTCCCTTAAAGTTTGCTATCGGCGACCATGAATTCCTTAGGATCTCGCCTAACCGCAGCGTCATTCGTTTTGGCGTACGGAGAAAGCTTAGTCCTAGGTATATAGGGCCGTTCGATATCCTGGAGCGAGTAGGAGATGTATCCTATCGTCTCGCTCTTCCGCTGTCGCTAAGTGAGGTGCATGAGGTATTCCATGTGTCCCAATTACGATGGTACATTCCGGACCCGAGCCATATCCTGGACCATTCGGAATTGGTTGTTCGTACCAACCTTTCGTATGAGGAGAGGCATGTGTCTATATTGGACCGGAGAGAGAAGATACTCAAGAACAAGACTATTAGCTTAGTCCGTATTGCTTGGGGTCATCACTCTCTAGGTGAGTCAATGTGGGAGCGTGAGGACGACATCCGATCGCGATATCCCGACTTGTTTGACTCGTAAGGTATAATGTCTTCCTTATGCCTTATGCTTGCCATCCTTTGCTTGCATGTATGATTGTTTGATTAGTGTAGCTTAATTGTGGATAGCATAGCTGGCTCTTACATCTCTAAGCATCTTGATTTAAATTCCGAGGACGGAATTCTTTTAAGGTGGGTAGAGTTGTAATGCCCGTATTTCGGAATACGTATTTTAATTAGGCATATATGTATTTTGGACCTGTATTTTATTTTCTCAGATTATGGCCTGTAATTGTGTTTTGGCTTAAATTGCAGATTTTGGTTTTCTCGTAAAACGGGTTTTGGACCTGGCTTGGTTTTATTTTGTGGAGAAGGAATTGGTTTGGGTTAGTATGCATTGGAACACCCTAGTTAATCTCCACCCTCAACACAACATACCCTCCCTCATTAAAACCCCACCTAACTTTCTCTCTCCTCATAACTTCCATTAATTTCTTCATCTTCTTCTTCCTTCCTCCACACAACACCAACACCATAGGCAAGTGCACCTTGCCACCAAATAAGCACCCCATTTTATTTGTCTATTAGCTAGATTAGGCCATGGTTAACAACATTAGAACTTGGTATTTTGTGATTTGGAGCTTCTATTTTTCTAAATCTAAGTTTTTACCATTTTCGGATTTTCTTGATTTTGATCTATTAAACTTAAATTTTTCCTTGTTTTGAGGCTTCTATGTGGAAGAGAATTCAAATTTACACAAGTTAGAACTTTGAAAATCCAAATTTTGTTTTGATTTGGCCAAGTTATGAAGATTGGAAATTTTTGGTGTTCTTGAGTTAGCTCTCGGCCTGATGGAGAAGATGACCCTCGGCCAGTGCTCTTTAGCGCAAGGCCATGCGCAGTTCAACTCGTGCGCAGTTCAACTCGTGCGCAGTTCATCTCCTGCGTAGTTCATCTCCTGCGCAGTTCAACTGTGCGCAGTTCAACTCGTGTGCAGTTCATCTCCTGCGCAGTTCATCTCGTGTGCAGCTCACCCTAGCGCAGCTCGACCCTAGCGCAATCTAACCCCAGCGCAACCTATTGCCCATGATGGTTTGGATTTTATTCCTTGGACTTGGCTTCTCTTTTGTGGGTTGGAGTTTTGAGATCTTGTTCCACACAACACGACTGTCTCGACCCAACACGACGTGGCACAGTTTTTGGTGTTTTGCTTATGACTAGTACGGTTTTTCATGATTTCTGTGAAGTATGATTCTAGTTGTTTCTGATCTTCTTGATAGTGACCCGATGGGGTGCGCCCTTAACTTTTAAACTGTAATTCATGATTAATCTTGATATTGGATAACTTGATAGTGGCCCGTGGCGGCGCACTCCTGACTTGTAACTTGTACACCTGTAACTTGTAACTTGACTTGACTTGATGTTGTTGCAATGGCTAACTTGACTCGTATAATCCTCTGACGCCGTGGGTGTTCACTCTTGCTGCTTGTGCAATCCACTTGTCTTGTCTCGCATCATGTCTAGGACGTGACTCCCTGGTTACCACGGTCAGGGATTCATACTGAATATGGGTTAGGCTAATGACTAGATCAAACTATAGTTCATGGAGAATTTCTAGTCACAGGCGATCTCGTTATCTGGGCGCTTTAAATGGACTTGTAGCCTGCCGACGAATAGGGCACATTTCCAGCACACTGTCATGTGTTGCACCCTCTAAGTCACCTAAGGGTATATCGTCTTCTAGGCGATGTACCCAACCATATTCTCAACCCGCGGAAGGATAACTGGATAGTCTGCAGGGCTTGGGACTGGGAATTTCTCATTTGCATCTTGTTAGTAATTAGGCTTGTGTTAACCCTAGTTAGTTAAGTAGTAAGCCGTAGTATTTGCTTGGCCGTTTGTGAATGGATGGTGTCCAGCCTGGTCTAAGTCTCGTCTAGTCCATGTACCTGGTACCCCTGAACATGGTTGTTTTACTTATCTTTAACAATAAATGGGTAGAGACAAAGTGCTATTCAGGCGAAGGGTTACAACCCCGGTCCTTGTTTGGTTTACGGGTTGTAACCTGGCTCCCGGAATGGTTCCACGTCCCTATTCGTTTATTGTCCTGATGTACTCTTTATTACTTATACTTTTTTTCTATTTTCTTATGTTCTGATATGCTGGCTTTTGTTCTTATTTCGTGGCCTCCTTTCTGGCACTTGCCCTTTCTGGGGTTTGACCCAGCTGGTTTTATGTGGCCAGATTTCGGAGCAGCACCCGAGGATCTACCGAACTTCCAGCCCAATGGTGGCGACTAGAAGGAACCCGGGCTACGAGTGGGTTTTCCATTTTGCTTCGCTCACTACGTTGTAAAATTATTCTTTTGAGGCGTTTAGCCGACGAGCACCTGTTAGCTCGATGCATATTTACTTACTGTCTGCCTACGGGCTATAAACATGTTAACAAATCCTAGGGTTGATCATGTATGACTTAACTCTTGCTAGTCCTCGCATTTTGTATGACTAGCTTCATGATCAGCCGAATATGTAATATTTGGGACGCCTTTTATTGTATATTTGGTGGTCTAACATCTTGTAAACTATATTACTTGCTTGAGATTGAGACAATAGGCTTGACCGTAAGAGACCGTTCGCTTGTAGTAAACCCTCATATCTAGACAGCCGTGACCGTATAGCGAGGTGGATTCCATTTCAATATACGCAGCTGGCTATGTACGCCCCCGCTCTTCAGTATTCTGGTTCTGGGCGTCACACTAACCATACGTGGGGTGTATGATCAACACTCACAATCAATAGGTGCACAATGGGTACACAATAGGCTTTGACCACATATCTACACTAATACTCCCCGTCCCCCGACTAGTATAGTGGATCCAACCATGACACATCATGACACACGATTCTATGAGAGGGTAGCTAGCCTTCGCAGGAATCGTGTCTATACAATACACAAGGAACAAGAAAGACTTGCACAAGATATACCAAGGAAAGCGAGGAATAACATCTCATGACGGGATCTAGACAAATACCAATCCGTGTGAACTATGTGTCAAGAGAACAAGGATATCCACACTAAATACAATAAACATAGACGATATCATAAAACAGAAATATTATCAGAGAATGTACTCGCCTGCGATCTAGTGGAATATGTCAACTGAGTCCTAGAACAGTGCTTCGAGGACCTATAGGTGAAATACTGTATCAATATAAGGGTTTGGAAGTAAAATCAAGTCATACTAAGTCAAACTAGGTCAATCTAAGTCAAGGGTTGACTTGCAATTGACTTTTGGTCAACTGGTCGACTCTGGTCAATTCTAGGTCAACTCTAGGTCAAACTTGACTAACGTTGACTAACAGTTGACTTTGGGTCAACTGGTCAACTTCGGTCCAATTTCAATCAATTTTATGCTACTGTAGACTTCCGGTTGACTTTTGGTCAAAATAGTCAACTGTGGCCAACCAAGGTCAAAACTAGTCTAACCTAGGTCAAATGTTGCCACTACTTCAACGTTCAGTCAAAGTAGTCAACCATGGTCAAACTGGGTCAAAGCTAGTCTCTACAAACATCTACATGGTCAACACATTCAATTTCAGTGGTTGTGAAATCACTAGAATCGATGGATCTCAAAATACCACAAAAGGAGAAAGATTATAATAATAATATGGTAAAAACCTACAGATGTTGTCGGATGGTGAAACAACCATTACCAACGTGTCCAGAATGGTCGAAATAGCTAGAATAGTCTGTCCATAAGTCCAATTTGGACACAGGGGCAAAAAGGTCATTTCGGGTCAAAACGGTGTCCGAGTCGGACCCGCTTTGTACCGAAAAATGTGCAAGAATACTAGTCTACCAAACCTAACAAATTATATGTCCACGAATCCAGAATGATGATACAAACCCAACAGTATATCCAGAATTGGATTCCGTTGACCCGATCTCAGATTGGTCCGTTGACCCGGATACTGGAATCCGATTTGCACGAAAAAGCGTGTCGGAGCCAATGTCCTCAAAACTCAGCAAATTATATGTCAACGAGTCCAGAATGACGATACGAACTCAACGGTATATCCGGAATTGGATTCCGATGAGCCGATCTCAAAATGACCTGTTGACCCGGATATTGGTATCCGACTTGCACCGAAATACGTGTCGGAACCAATGTCCACTAAAACCTAGCAAATTATATGTCAACGAGTCCAGAATGACGATACGAACTCAACGGTATATCCGGAATTGGATTCCGATGAGCCGGCGTCAAATAGTCCCGTTGACCCGGACTGTAGGGCCCGCTTTGTACCGTAATACGTGCCAGGGCCCACGTCCTCCAAATCTAACAAACATTATATGAAAACATGCCAGAACGATGCCACGAGTCTACAGGTGGTGTCAGAAATTGAATCCGGAGTCCCGGGTTCAAAAATAGAATTTAACAAGTTGGAAATTACGAATTCGGACGGCCAACTTTGGCGTCGAATTCAACCAATCAAACAAGCTCACAATGAAACGAAACTGGAGAGGTAAGAAGAGGGTTATACCAGCTTCGCATAGGAACCAGTAGCATGCCAAACGGAGCCGCGATGGAGGAGATACGAGTCGACGAAGTTGGCTCCACAAAATTGTCCAAAAATAACACAATTTAAAGTGTCAACTTGGTGGCCGGTTTTGATCTATCAAACGACGAAATTAACGGATAAAATTTGAGAGGGATGAAGGGGTATATACCGAGATTGTGACGGAGCGAAGAAATTGCCGATCTAACGGTCGAATTCTCTAAAAAATTGGCACGAAGTCGCTGCCTCGAAGCACGAATTCTGAAACTTTTCCCCGCGCGTCAACGGGATTCCGTGCAAAACGCACGAATCGCCTAGATGGCGCGTCTCGGAGGACGATGGCCGCCATGGGGAGGTCGCCCAGCCCGCGTGCGGCCGTGGGTGGCTCGCCGGCGGCGGCGGTGGCCAGGGCGGCGCGCGGCCGGCCGGTGCGCGCGGGGTGCTGCTGCCCGCCTGCTGCAGCTGCTGCTGCGTGCTGCACTGCTGTAGCTGCGGCTGCTGCCTCGCGGCGGCGCGCACGATGGCGCAGCCAGGCGGCGGCGATGGCAGCCCAGCAAGGGGGAGGAAGGAGGAGGAGATGAGAAGAGGTGGTGGTGGTGATGTTTGTTGTGAGGGAGTGGCTCGGTGATCATGGTGGTGGTGTTGCTCTCTTGAAGAGCAAGGAAGAAGAAGAGAAAAAAATGAATGAATGAAGAAGGAGGAGTAGGAGTGTGAAGAGGAGAAGAGGAATGGGGGTGCTGCTCGTACAGGAGAGGGGGTTTTGCTTGTAAGGTGATGGAGTGAGAGAGAGATTATTTATATATAATATATATGTGTGTATATATTATATAAAGAAGAGAGAGAATGAGAGATATTTTAGAGAGGGATATTTTAGAGAGAGAGAGATTGTGATCGGCCACATGGGGGGGTGATTTGCTGGTGATGGGGTGTGGAGTGTAGGTAGAGAGAGGGTGAGTTGTTTAAATGTAGAGAGAGAATGAGTGTATTATATTATATTATATATTTACATATATATACATATATAAAAGAGAGGAAAATAGAGACATTTAAAAAATAGAGAAAAGTGAGAATTTGTGTGGGGTGTTCGGGTAGTCACGAGAGGACAACATGAAGCTTGGGTTCGGGTTCGGTCGAGCCAGGTCGGATCAAAATCGGACATGGTGAAATATTTGAATTAAAATAGGTATTTATGATCATGGGAAAATAAGTAGCATGTGGGGGCTCAAATAAATGGGACACAAGTATCAGACGGGTAGTAGGCTTCATGTGGGCCATGTCTATATTTAGGGTCGACTAGGTTGGGTCGATATCAGGTCCCGAAATTAAGTTGGAAGTCAGGTCACAAATTACGGTAGATAATTAATTGGCCTAAATTGACCCGAAAGTTGTGCGAAGGAAATAGAGCACAAAATGGAGTGTCTGAGTGGGACACGAAGGTCATGGGTGAAGAATGTCTCGAGTAGATCATTCATGAGAAGTTGGTTCTGAGAAAACGACTGGTCTGGTGCTCCTAAATTAAAAGTCACGGTAACGTGCATATGATGATCAAGGAAAAGAGTGGGAATTCAATTAATAATTAAATGGTCTAAATTGACCCGAACTTGCACGAAGCAAAAAAGGGTACAAGGGAACAAGTTCGAGTGGGACACGATATATCAATATGAAGATAATCTCGTCTACTACAAACTTCAAAAAGGAAGTTTCCAGAGACTGGCATCCCTGATGCTCTAGAATTCCAAGTCACGGTAAAGAGCATTTAAAGATCAAAAATTAATTAAATAAAATAAATTATCGAGAATAAATTATTTAGAAAATTTGAAAATAAATCTCAAAAATTCAGGGGGCTTACATCCTACCCACCTTATAAAAATTTCGTCCTCGAATTAAGGTTGGTAGTGGGGTTAAAACATGATAGAAGATTTAGGCAATATTTTAGGCACGATCCAAGATTGACGAGTTTTGTACGATCTAGAAAATTAATTCAAAATTGTTCAGACACGATGAGGGATTTGGCACGATAGAATCATGATACGAACAAAATCATATGTGCATAATTTCAAAATAAGTCAAGTCATTGGGGCACGATTTTAGAGACGATTTAGAGAATCGAAGATATAATTGAAGTTCAAGTACGGGGTGATTTGTAGGACTTAGGTTGATGGAAATCAACCCGAAAGTCGCATAGAGTCTTATAGGCCCGATCAAGGATTAAGGAGTATGATTAATGAAATCATGAAATACGATCCAAGTTCGAATGTGATTAAAATTGGAATTAGTCTAAGTTCACTTGGCACGATAGAGGTATGATAACGAAATCAAACTTGAGCTTCGTCCTATTACAATCAAGTCAAAAATTTTAGGTACGAGTTTGAGGCAAGATAAAATGTATAGTTATGATCGTTAAGATCACGGTCAAGGAAATCCCAAGTTGTCTTAGTCATGCCAATCATCTAGGCACGACTAATCACAAGGAATTTGGATGTAATCAGAAAATGAAATCAAGGTCGAAAAGAGTTTAGACACGAGTGTCCAAAATCCAAACATGATCAGAATCGAAAGTCAATGCACGAGAGTTAATAGCATTGAAATCCGACCACGATAAAGAAATGTGTTTCAACACGATCTAAGTTGATCAACCTTCGAGTAAATCAGAATTTGGGCAAGATGGAGAATAAGATCAACGAAGGCTGGGCACGAGAATCCAAGGATGAAAATCCAAGTCACAAAAGAATTTGAAGTCATCTAGAGTCTAGTCAGCAACCAAGACTCTTTGGCACGATAAACAAGACGACCAAAATTGATTGGTCGTGGACAAAAGGGAATTAAAATCTTAACAGTATCGAAATTTAAGAAACAATTGAGATATGAAAATTTCAAAATTTTCAGAGTTTTTTAAGTGTAGATGACAGATGTAGATATGAGATAGTTGATTTGTGTAATCGAGACATAGCTAAACAAGGCAAAGAAAATGACGGTAAGATGAGAAAATCATGGGAGAGAAAATAAAGATAAACAAAAAATAATGGTAGGAATTATCTTGCTCAATTGGTAAAAGAAGTGAATCAACTTAAGATATGACCTGATAACCATACACATCTATCCAAAATCATGTTGCCAGAATTTACGCCACGCCAGTAAACATAGCTGCAATAAACGATAGAGTCCATAACTAAGGTATACACACTATAATCATGTCATCTAGATTCCTTACCACGCCATCCGGTATGGCTGCAAGAGAATCTAAATGCCATAACTAGGATAGCATATCCAAAATCAGGCTCTATGTCCTTGTCAGGCTAGCTAATATGGCTGCGATAAATTTCAAACTCCATAAGTAAAGTAGACATTTATCGTTCCCATTGTCTCCATCAAATATGTTTATCAGGATATCTTAACTCAATCCTTAAAAACTGATTTCAACAAAATCAAAATCGAAGTCGACAACGAACGAACATCCAGATTCAAAATTCCACGATAAATCAAGGATAAGTAATAGGAACTAGCGAAAACAGATTTCGATACAGGGTTTAGGAAAAGTTCTCAGGAGAAGTCCCAAAGGTACTATCTAGGTCAAGATTGAAAGTTCTGGAATATAATCTAAAATAATCTCAACCTTGATATAAGATTGGCAAATCATATTCTTGTCTCAACTTAGAAGATATATAAGTCCAACTTATACCTTCCCTCAGGGGTCCACAAACTCATCCCGAGAAGGAATAAAGTTTGATACGGACAGATATTTTAGAAATCAGGACGAATGGAAACAAGTGGGAAAAGATTTGAAAGCCTTCGAAATAAGATTTCCAGGGGTCATCCTGGAATCTACCAAGAGTTTCTAATATGTGACTGAGTACCAAAATCCTAAAATATTCCATGACTCAATCTTAATCCTAGGACAGGCTCGTAGTAGTACAGATAAGCTCGAGTACTACCACGACTTCGCATTAACAGCAAAGATTGACCTGCATGGGCCACCACTAATGTAGTGCCCCGTCCCTACATCATGCCTCGTACTTATCCACGGGGTGCGCGAGAAAGGAACACTGTCGCTATTGATTCGATCGGGACCGATAGGTCGAGATCGACCGAGTCGATCGAACGGGAACGGTTGAATTAAGATCCATTCCCCGTTATGGAATGTCTTCTTCGGAACCAAGTTCCATATTCAGCGGGTTGCGCCTCGAGGATTGACTATGCGGCTGAGTCGGGAGAGACCTCCCGTTGCTCTGTTTTTTATGCCGCTTGCGTTGGTTTTGGCTTTGTTTTCTGAATGCATTTTCGTGAATATTTTCGATGGTTTTCATGGCTTGCATTTCGAACTCGCATTTCCTATCGAACTCCTTGAATAATGCAGTGTTCTAATCGGTTGCTTGTACGATTTCAGGTAATCGCGTAGGCGACGTCTAGCGCGACCAACAAGTTCTCTCGCCAAAGTAAACTCAAGGTGAGTGGCTGACCCTTCTCTTCTCGACCCCTTCTTAGGTAAATCGATAGTGTTATTGCGGATTAAAGATTGAATGCAAGGGCACGGGCACGGTAAAATGATTGAGTTTTTAAAGAGAATGTAGGCTATGTCTTAATAACTAAAAGAAGAAAAATGGTCATTGCACGGTCATTGACAACTTGTCGACAAGGTAAAGTTTCCCCGCACGGCAACCCGGGGCCACGGGACCGTTGCGGCCAAAGAAGAAACATCTCATAAGCTGTGCTGGACACAATGTTAGGCGAGGACTTGCAGCGGGGCTCGCTACTCGCGCTGAAAGGGCCTCATCTAATAAAAGCTAAAGGAGTCCACGATGGCTCTGGGAGCCAGTGACCAACACACGTAATGTTGCACTTAGAATGTAAATGATAACAATTGACAGGGAAGAACATGGTAAGTTTCATAAGGCACGGCACAGGCCGTCGTGGGTAAGTTTCGATGTAAATTTCATTATGCTTGTCATTGCTCACTTGAAATTCATTAGGATGGTTAGAAAAATTCATGAACTAAGTCATATAAACTCATTAACCAAATGAGAGCTTGGAACTTAACTTGCCACGCACCAGTACAAAGTGTAATGTACTGATCCTCGCTCTCCACGCAGGTACCCCGAACCACGAAGGGCGTGCCACCTAAAATCTCAAGGTGGCGTGGACACTTTTGAAGCCTCGTCCGTGTAAAGGCTTGTTTCTGAATTCCTTTTGAAGACTCCGCATTCAGTACAAAAGAAGACCAATGGCGACTCAGCTTTCCTCGATCGCAGGTGGAAATGTGTAATGGTTTTTGCTTGTAAAAAGGGATGTAATGTATGGAACGACTATCTCATCGGCGTTCGTTTTGTAAGTTGAGTCATGTTGTAGCCCGCGCGGCAATGAATGTAATGAAGTCAATGTAAATGAAGTTTTGTTATCAATGAAAAAGTCTACTTCTATTTCGAATGTGTCAATCAATTTCTCTGTGTACTCTAACTTGATGTTGTGTTTTGGATAGCCTTATGAATGTGCCTTGTGCGATCGCAATTTAGGTTCGCACGGCATCATGCCCGGGGGACGACTATCGATTCTACGGAATCGGGGCGTGACATAATGGTATCAGAGCACGGCTTTACATCCTTTGACCTCACAACGATGAGATAAGTTGTTCCATACAATGAGTCCGTAATATTTTGTGAGTGATGTGTTTGCCTTCGTATCGCAGAAGTGACAGAACCTACGGCCGAGCAAGAACAGAGCGCTTCAAGCGGCTCTAGCAGTTCGTATCGTCCGTGGGTCGGACCTTCTAATGATACCATCGAAAGGATGCTGCGTATGATGGAGGCGCAGCGGAACCAGTTCGAGAACCGACATCAACAGACGGAGAAACGACAGGCCCAGTTCGAAGCTCGCTTCGAAGCTCGTTTCGACGCACATGGCAAACTTCAACAAAAGCAGTTGGATACCCTGCAGCAGATCGTCCAGACAATGGCGGCCAACGGAAATTCTGCGACTGCGCCTACAGTCAACGCACCTGCTGCTACTGTACCGGCGATCCAACCCATTGAAGTCGACACGGAGGATCCCGAGCGTCAACCAGCGGCACCGAAAAAGTACAACTTTGAAGTGTCTGAATTCAAGAAGGCGTGCCGTACTTCCTTCACCGGTACCGAGGGCCCTTCCATAGCAATCGACTGGTTGGAAGAGCTGGAAGATCACTTCGAGCTTCTCGGTATTGAAGAATCGAAGCAAGTCGCCTGCGCACAACTTCAACTACGGTTGAACGCGCATGACTGGTGGGCCGTGCGCAAGCGAGCGATCCGACCGGATAACAACACTGCGCCGATATCTTGGGCCACGTTCCGTAAAGCATTTGAAGTCCAGTACCTTCCGTCAGCCGTTCGTCAAGCGAAGGAGAATGAATTCATGCAGTTGAAGCAAGGGAGCCAGACAGTGGAACAGTATGCCGCAGAATTCAACAAGTTGTCTAAGTTTGCTGGTCAATTTCTGCCTACTGAAGAGTACCGTGTGCGATGGTTCGAAGTGGGTCTGCGACACTCTATCGATGCGCATGTCGGGGTCCCGGAGTACAAGACCGTGGGCGAGGCTCTGAATCACGCCCTCCGGCTTGAGAACCTACATCCTTCCGGTGCTGACGATGTTGTGCGCCACTCCAATCACAAGCGTCCTAGCTATACGGGAGGCAACAATCACGCGTCAAAGCGTCCAAACAACGGCGGCTATATGGGTCAGAATCCGTTACCTCGTTGCACCAAATGTAATCGCCTCGGGCACGAAGCCATCAACTGCTTCCCCTTCAGAGGGGAATGCCATGCTTGCGGACAAAAGGGCCACCTTGCTCGAGATTGCACGAACCCCAGACTGACTCACAACGTCCCACTACAACAACACCGCCAAGAGAATCGAGGACAGGCGCCTCGACCTCCTCCGCCCACTCAACCCGTACCGCAAAATGGCCGAGACCGTCGCCCCAACACTCAGGGCCGCGTCTATGCCATGACTCGAGACGAAGCGCTAGCATCAGATGCAGTAGTGTCAGGTATACTAAAATTCAATAATGTGCCTGCTCGTGTATTATTTGATTCAGGCGCTTCACATAGTTTTATATCGGCGGGCTTTGCCGCCGAGCACAAATTTCCTGTAATATCATTAGATCTCGACCTTAGCGTAAGCACACCTTCGGGCACACCAATTCTTACAAACTTAGCTTGCGTCGGCAGGATTATTTCTATCGGCGGTCAAAAGATCGGTCTGGATGTGATAGTTCTCGACATGAAGGACTTTGACATCATTCTGGGAATGGATTGGCTCGGGCCGTGCAACGGAACCATAGATTGCGCTGAAAAGAAGGTCACATTCCGCATACCTGGAGTGCCTGAATTCTGCTACTCGTGTGGTGAGGCGTCGCCGACCTGCATGGTGATCTCCGCAATATCTACTCGACGGATGCTGTATTCCGGGTGCAAAGGCTATCTAGCTTCTGTTCGAGACATGCGACAGGATGGTGCAAACGCGGGAGAGACCGACGTTGTGGCAGAATTCCCAGACGTGTTTTCGGACGAGCTATCCGGCATGCCGCCCGATCGAGAAATAGAGTTCACCATCGACACATTCCCCGACACTCGGCCGATCTCGAAGGCTCCGTACAGAATGGCCCCTACAGAACTGAAGGAACTTAAGGCACAACTACAAGAATTACTCGATAGAGGGTTTATCCGTCCGAGTGTCTCGCCGTGGGGTGCGCCCATGCTATTCGTGAAAAAAAAGGATGGATCGATGCGACTCTGCATCGACTATCGGGAATTGAATAAAGCCACCGTCCGAAACAAATACCCCCTGCCCCGCATCGACGACTTGTTCGACCAGCTCCAAGGTGCAACGGTATTTTCGAAGATTGATCTACGATCGGGTTATCACCAACTCAAAGTCAAGCCAGATGACGTGCCAAAGTCTGCCTTCCGCACTCGTTATGGCCACTACGAGTTCTTGGTAATGCCGTTCGGTCTGACGAATGCCCCTGCCGTCTTCATGGATCTAATGAATCGGGTGTTTCGTCCATTCGTTGACAAGTTCGTAGTAGTCTTTATCGACGACATCCTCGTCTACTCGAAGGATCAAGCGCAACATGCAGAGAATCTGCGGACGGTACTCCAAACCCTTCGAGAGAATCAGTTGTATACGAAGTTGAGCAAGTGCGAGTTCTAGCTGAACAGCGTCTTATTCCTGGGGCACATTATCTCCGCCACGGGCATCACAGTCGATCTGAAAAAAGTCGAGGCAGTTGCTGATTGGAAACGGCCCGCATCAGTTAGCAAAATTCGAAGCTTCCTAGGCTTGGCGGGAAACTACCGACGCTTCGTGAAGGACTTCGCGAAGATTGCATCACCGTTGACTCGCCTCACCCCGAAAGGAGTCGCATTCAAGTGGTCAGACGACTTTGAAGCTTCCTTCCAGGAGCTCAAACAACGGCTCATTTCGGCCCCGATACTTGCTCTTCCTGAAGGGATGGAGGGATTTCAGATCTTCAGCGATGCTTCTGGCCAGGGCTTGGGGTGTGTGCTCATGCAGCGGGATAAGGTGATATCTTTTGCTTCCCGGCAGTTGAAGCCGCACGAGAAGAACTACCCCATGCATGACCTAGAATTAGCGGCGATTGTGTTTGCGTTGAAGCTGTGGCGTCACTATCTCTATGGCGTGGCGTGCAGGATTTATACGGACCACAAAAGCCTTAAGTATCTCTTCATCCAGAAAGAATTGAATTTGCGGCAGAGGCGATGGCTCGAGCTGATCAAAGACTATGACTTGTCAATCGACTACACGCCGGACAAAGGAAATGTGGTAGTGGATGCGCTGAGCCGGAAGTACTTAGCTTCGTTATGCATCAACGACCGTCTGCTGCGTGACTTGGAAGGAATGGGCATTGAACTCCGAGTTCATTTCAGAGAAGTGAAACTAGCACAACTGCGGGTGGAACCGAGCCTACTGGAGAGGATCAAGTCTGCACAGAAGGACGACCCATACCTGGAGAAGATGCGGAAGATGATATCGACAGGGAAAGCGTCCGACTTCGCAGAGGACGAGTCAGGAGTGTTGCGAGTGAAGGGACGGCTATGCGTACCGGACGACGCAGAACTTAGAAAGGAGATAATGACGGAGGTGCACTATACAAAATATTCCTTGCATCCTGGCAGCACCAAGATGTATAAGGACCTCCGCGTTATCTTTTGGTCGCACGACATGAAGAGGGACGTAGCGCTCTTTGTGTCAAAATGTATGGCCTGTCAGCAAGTCAAAGCCGAGCACCAGCGATCGGGCGGGGAGATGCAGAACCTCGCCATTCCAGAGTGGAAGTGGGATCACATCACTATGGACTTCGTTGTTGTCTTGCCGAGGACGCCGTAGGGAAACGATGCCGTCTGGGTCATCGTCGATCGACTAACCAAGTCAGCGCACTTTATCGCCATCAAAGTTACTTGGAGCGTCGATCGCCTTGCTCAGATATACCTTGATGAAATAGTTTGACTGCACGGGGTCCCTGTTTCTATCGTCTCTGATCGGGATGGACGGTTCATAGCGCGCTTCTGGAGTAGTCTTCATTCAGCACTGGGGACCAAGTTGAAGTTCAGCTCAGCTTATCATCCTCAGACTGACGGCCAAACAGAGCGGGTGAACCAAATTCTCGAAGACATGTTACGACTCTGTGCGATCGACTTGAAGTCAAGTTGGGACGTCCATCTACCGCTGGCCAAGTTTGCATACAACAATAGCTATCAGTCCAGCATCCAAATGGCACCGTATGAAGCTTTGTACGGCCGGAAGTGCAGATCGCCCATTTGCTGGGATGAAGTCGGGGAACGGCTGATACTTGGTCCAGAGCTGGTGGAGCAGACCGTGCTGAAGGTCAAGTTAATACGAGAGAGATTGAAGATAGCACAAAGCCGACAGAAAAGCTATGCCGACACGCACCGACGTCCCCTTGAGTTCTCGGAAGGCGACCATGTATTCTTGAAAGTTATGCCCATGCGGAGAGTTTCCAGGTTCGGTACGAAGGGGAAATTGAGCCCAAGATTTGTTGGCCCGTTCGAAATATTGAAGCGAGTCGCCCCAGTAGCTTACCAAATCGCCTTGCCGCCTGCGTTGTCAGAGGTACATGACGTCTTCCACGTATCGTAATTGCGGAAGTACGTGCATGATCCGAGCCATGTTGTGGTTTTGGGTAAGCTAGACCTGAAGGCGGACTTGTCATATGTCGAAGAGCCGGTGCAAATCTTGGAGCGCAAGGATAAACTTCTCCGCAACCGTGCTATTCTCCTCTACCGCGTCCTCTGGAGGAACCACTCAGTCAAAGATTCAACGTGGGAGCTTGAGTCAGAAATGAAAGAAAAGTTCCCATCATTGTTCACGTAGAGGTAGGTTCTATTTTAAGTTTCGAGGACGAAACTTTTTCTTAGTTGGTTATGGTATAGTACCCCGTCCCTACATCGTGCCCCGTACTTGTCCACGGGGTGCACGAGAAAGGAACACTGTCGCTATCGATTCGATCGGGACCGATAGGTCGGGATCGACCGAGTCGATCGAACGGGAACGGTTGAATTAAGATCCATTCTCCGTTATGGAATGTCTTCTTCGGAACCAAGTCCCATATTCAGCGGGTTGCGCCTCGAGGATTGACTCTGCGGCTGAGTTGGGAGAGACCTTCCGTTGCTCTGCTTTTCACGCCGCTTGCGTTGGTTTTGGCTTTATTTTCTGAATGCGTTTTCGTGAATGTTTTCGATGGTTTTCATGGCTTGCATTTCGAACTCGCATTTCCTATCGAACTCCTTGAATAATGCAGTGTTCTAATCGGTTGCTTGTGCGATTTCAGGTAATCGCGTAGGCGACGTCTAGCACGACCAACAAGTTCTCTCGCCGAAGTAAACTCAAGGTGAGTGGCTGACCCTTCTCTTCTCGACCCCTTCTTAGGTAAATCGATAGTGTTATTGCGAATTAAAGATTGAATGCAAGGGCACGGGCACGATAAAATGATTGAGTTTTTAAAGAGAATGTAGGCTATGTCTTAATAACTAAAAGAAGAAAAATGGTCTTTACACGGTTATGGACAACTTGTCGACAAGGTAAAGTTTCCCCGCACGGCAACCCGGGGCCACGGGACCGTTGCGGCCGAAGAAGAAACATCTCATAAGCTGTGCTGGACACAATGTTAGGCAAGGACTTGCAGCGGGGCTCGCTACTCGCGCTGAAAGGGCCTCGTCTAATAAAAGCTAAAGGAGTCCACGATGGCTCTGGGAGCCAGTGACCAACACACGTAATGTTGCACTTGGAATGTAAATGATAACAATTGACAGGAAAGAACATGGTAAGTTTCATAAGGCACGGCACGGGCCACCGTGGGTAAGTTTCGATGTAAATTTCATTATGCTTGTCATTGCTCACTTGAAATTCATTAGGATGGTTAGAAACATTCATAAACTAAGTCATATAAACTCATCAACCAAATGAGAGCTTGGAACTTAACTTACCACGCACCAGTACAAAGTGTAATGTACTGATCCTCGCTCTCCACGCAGGTATCCCGAACCACGAAGGGCGTGCCACCTATCTCAAGGTGGCGTGGACACTTTTGAAGCCTCGTCCGTGTAAAGGTATGTTTCTGAATTCCTTTTGAAGACTCCGCATTCAGTACAAAAGAAGACCAATGGCGACTCGGCTTCCCTCGATCGCAGGTGAAAATGTGTAATGATTTTTGCTTGTAAAAAGAGATGTAATGTATGGAACGACTATCTCATCGGCGTTCGTTTTGTAAGTCGAGTCATGTTGTAGCCCGTACGACAATGAATGTAATGACGTCAATGTAAATGAAGTTTTGTTATCAATGAAAAAGTCTACTTCTATTTCGAATGTGTCAATCAATTTCTTTGCGTACTCTAACTTGATGTTGTGTTTCGGATAGCCTTATGAATGTGTCTTGTGCGATCGCAATTTAGGTTCGCACGGCATCACGCCCGGGGGACGACTATCGATTCTACAGAATCGGGGCGTGACAACTAAAATGTGTCACGACCCGCACCCGGATGTACGGGTACGAATACGTGGGCCACGCCCAGCCTACGCCGCAGTATCGACGGTAGAGCGCTGTCAAGTATACTATACTAACTACAACATCTAAGATCCATAACTAGAAATGTACTCATGTCACATCATGAAAACTAAGGAAGATAATACAAGAAATAATAACAATATCACTAGAACAACTAGAATCTACAAGGATCATAAGACAGGAAAATAAAGAAGGAACAACAAGACTAACTAAGGATAACTACCAGGCAACTCACATAGAAGAATAGTGAGATCCACCTCAGCTAACAACATCATGAAGTCCAATACTGAAGGCACAACTACTCCTAAAATTTTGTCAACATATCCAGTCAGGATGGAACGAGCACAATCTCAAATAACAGTTCTAATTAGACGATATTGAACATGTAGCAGTAAATAGAGAGAATATACAAGAAATTATGAAATGTACATGTGAGTATCATGGCAAGGTAAGCTGTAAATCTAGAGCTAGAATAAGGAAAGTAAAACTGATCATAGCATGTACAAGAATCAAGAATCATCTATCCAAGTGTGTGAGTACTAGCTACAATATGTGGCCATCTTGGACACTTGTACAATAGTAACAGGCCTGGCTAACCATACGTGGGGTGTATGATCAACACTCATAATCAATAGGTGCACAATGGGTGCACAATAGGCTTTGACCACATATCTACACTAATACTCCCCGTCCCCCGACTAGTATAGTGGATCCAACGATGACACATCATGACATACGATTCTATAAGAGGGTAGCTAGCCTTCGCAGGAATCGTGTCTATACAATGCACAAGGAACAAGAAAGACTTGCACAAGATATACCAAGGAAAGCGAGGAATAACATCTCATGACGGGATCCAGACAAATACCAATCCGTGTGAACTGTGTCAAGAGAACAAGGATATCTACACTAAATACAAGAAACATAGACGATATCATAAAACAGAAATATTATCAGAGAATGTACACTACCAGAATAAGTCATTTTAGCGACGCATAAAGACGTCGCTAAAACGACAAATTTTGTCGCTAAAGATATTTAGCGACGGAATTACCGACGTTTCGTGATAGTCGCTGAAATGTAAGTCGCTAATCTTCTAAACGTCGCCAAACGTCGCAATTATCGACGTTTGTCGACGTATATATACGTCGGTATATTGCCGACGTCTACCGTCGTGACGTCGGTGGATTAGCGACGTATTACTGCGTATCGCTACGCGTTGGTAAATTACCGACGTATTACCGACGAATCGTCGGTGGTTTAGTGACATGTTCAAAGTCGCTAAACGTCGGTAAATCCTGGAAATTCCTGGGAATATTACTGACGTGCACCGACGTTTACCGACGTTTTCCGATATATTATAACGTCGTTAAAACGTCGGTAAACTGGATAATATCGTATATTTACCGACGTTTACCGACGTAAATATACGTCGGTGTACGTCGGTAAACGTCGGTAAACGTCGCTAAGTCTGAAAAAAAAATAATAAAATAAAATACAGAATGTCCATTTCTCCCTGCAGTTTAAAAAGATAACAATTTCTCACTGTAGAATAGGATCCAAACAATCACAGAATGTCCATTTCTCGCTGTACACAACTAACCAAGTTTGTATACTTGACGTCGATAATTGCGAATAACCAAATATCCAAATAACCAAGTTTACAACAATCACACAACAACTAACCAAATAACCAAATATCCAAATAACCAAATATCCAAATAACCAAATATCCAAATAACCAAGTATCCAAATAACCAAATATCTAAATAACCAAGTGTCCAAACAACCAAGTATTCAAATCTACACAACCAACAAATATCCAAGTCACAAACAAAGAATGAAATAAACACAGAAATAGTCCTAACTAGGACTACTAGGAATCTGGTGCAGAAGGGGCACCGCCGCGACGAATGGATAAGAACAACTCATACTCACGTGAAATCGATACCGATGGAGGCAGTGACGTCGGTGGAGTTGGTGTCGAAGAAGATGGCGGTGGAGGCGGCGGAGTCGACGACGATGAAGGCGCACCCGGAAGACCAATACGCTCCAACGCTGTAAGTTGCTGGTGGTATGAATCCATGATAGATAACATTCTATCACTGCTCTTGACCATCGACTCCTGTGCCAATCTCATCCTCTCAGCCATGGTCACCTGTCCTGTCTGTAGCTCCGTGACCGTGCGCTCTAACCCTCCAACGGTGCGCTCTGTTCTCTCAGTCGTCTCCCTGAGGTCCATAATGTCGTGGTCGAGCACATCCAATCGTGCTAGCAGCGCAGGATCGTCGTGCTGAGACTGCTCCTCGATCCGTCGTAGCAGGTCATCACGGAGAGACTCCATCATCTGGTGGACTTAGGCAGACTCCTGGGATGGCTGTGGACCATGCACACTAGCAGAAGATGTCCTAGAGGACTGGGTCGCAACTAGGGCGCCGTAGGATCCCGTACCGTAGTACGTATCCCTACGGAGTCCACCAGCGGCGGCAATCCACAGCTCGTCCTCCGACAGAGCTTGAGTGGGCTGCGAGGAAGTACCGGCCTCTCCTGCATCAGGTGCACTAGCAGCCGCCCGTTTCCGCAGCCTCTGATACTCGGCCTAGAAAGTACTTATTATTACTAACTTCTAATTTCTAATTAATGTACTTATTATTACTAATTTCTAATTAATGTACTTATTATTTCTAATTTCTAATTAATGTACTTATTATTACTAACTACATGAATATTTATTTGCATCATATTTACTAAGTTATATTAAAATTGACATGAAGTATTAAATTAAGATAACGTATTGTAATACTTACATAAGTCTGCTCGGCCCTCTCGTCAATAAGGTCAGCGCCGCGACGATGGGTGGCCAGGAAGACGGTCACCATGTCGGCGTTACCGACCTTCCTTACCTGTAATTAAATATATTATCTTAGTAATAATTTATCGATTTTGCATTAAAATAATATTTCTAAAAGAGGAAGACATACCAGACGACGGAAATGTTCTGTCATCGAAATTGACCCATCGCACCACTTCGAGGCATGTTGCCTAGCCGCCATGGCCTTCTCTGACTTCTCCTTGTACTTTGGCTCCTCGAATCGAGCCTTCATCACATTCTATTGATCAGGGGTGATCCAACCTTGGATCGGCTTTCCGGTACGATCACGATCCTTCTGATCATTGATAGAGTCGCGGATCAGCTTGGCAGCGACGGCAGGAAACATCCCCTCGATAAGCTCGGCCCGGTGCGGTGGATAGAAAAACATATCCTAGAAGAGCGCAAACCAAATATTTATCAGTTATATATAATATACAAAAATTATATGATTCATGTTAAAAGCAAATATATTTTAACCTTGAAGCGCGCAAACCAGAAGGCCTTCCTCTCGTCCGAAGCCTCAGAGTAGTTAATCCAAGCACCACCATAATTATGCCTCAGCATGTGGCCTAGACGTCTCTGTACCTCTGGGGTACGATATCTATACAAACATATTATATTCATGAAAAAAGTTAAATTATGATAAAAACAGAAAGAAAAAAATTATAAACCAAAACACCTACTTCGTACCGTCGGCCCAGATCTCCGTCTTCCTCTCCTCCGGAGGTGCGCACGCATCATCTGCATGATGCTGGTCGGCCGTCGGCACCGCCGCCTCGGCCGTCGCCGCAGCCTCCGCCATCTGCTCATCCGTCTCCATCATCGTATCGGCAGTAGGAACGCTAGACGGGCGATCACTCTCAACAGGCCTGGAACTACTCGTCCCAGGAGATATGCCACGTGACGTCGTCCCACCAGGCCCACCTACTGTCCGATATGGAGGAGTAATTGGCGACGAAGATCCAGAGCCGGTACCAGAATAAGGTATCGAAGGAAAACTCCGTCCTCTAGCAGTACCTGTAGGAAGTACCGGAGGAGAGTGACCTCATTGTCCCCTTCGGTACGCTCCGCGACGACCTGCCATACCTGATAACAGCATATGATAATACAACAAATAATAGAGACTAGAAATATAAAAGTACAACAAATAATAGAGACTAGAAATATGAAAGTACAACAAATAATAGAGACTAGAAATATGAAAGTACAACAAAGACAAGATAATAACCAAGACAACATATGATGATACATTCTACAATAAACATCTAAGTCCAGATAATGTATTCTAGAAGAAACATCTAAGTTCAGATAAGTATATCTCTCTCAATCATCTTCAGAATAATCATCTTGTTCGTCTTCCTCGACCTCATCTTCCTCTTCCTCCTCATCTTCACTTTCATCTTCGCCTTCGTCGGCTTCGTCTTCCTCTTCGGATAATTCTACATCTTCTACATTATATGTCGTATAATGCGTAACTTCCGTGGAGTCCACATCGACAATATTGGTTACAAGAGGTAGCTCGTCCTCCTGGTAAGCTTTTTCGTCAACATCAAAAGTATCTCTGGCTTTAGTCTTGCATACTGCCCACCAGTCAGACTTCGTTGCTCCCCGTCTCGGATAAGCTGTGAAGTACACGAGCTGAGCCTGAGTTGCTAGGACAAACGGTTCGTAGCCTTGATATCTACGCTTGTAGTTTATATCCAGAAGACCATGCTTGTCAATTTTCCAACCTTGATTTTCAATCGGATCGAACCATTCACACTTGAACAACACGATCTTTGCAGGTTCTCTGCCATTATTATATGACAACTCCATAATCTCTCGCAAGATGCCAAAGAAATCATTTCCTGGATCGACGTCTTTGTAGTTCGAAGACTTGATACACAAACAACTGTTTTTCGTGAAATCAAGATCCAGGAAGCTGTCTCTGATCGGAGCATTTGTCGACTTGAACCGAAAGCCATTGACACAGTAACTTGGCCATATTAACAAAAGTAATTGGTCCCTTGGCAAGAGTTCTAATTAATTTAATCTCGGGTGAAATTAGACGATCGACCTGAATATCAAAGAAGCGATAATAAGTTATTTATTGCGCAGTTGCATTAGAAGAGGCTAGTAATTACCGAGCTACTTACATATTCGCTCAACCAAGAAGGAAAATGACGTCTCATTTCTTGTTCTAATGCTTCGTCTATTAGGTAGGGTCTAACCAGCCTCAACTCATCATTATATGTGCTGGAAAACAACGAAGCAACCGCCGATTAGTACAATAATATTAGCTTATACTATTACATTGAGATGACGTAAACTCATCATCCTGAGTTACTTACCCCTCTAGCTTCTCCACTTCATCCTCGTCACAATTGAGTAATACATACAACTGAGCAGCCCTTAGCTCTTCGTCATTCAAATATCTCTTCTTCATTTTCCCCGAAGGCTTTCCGGACGCATTGAATACTTTCAGTATTCCATCATTAAATTCTTGATATCCGTCGTCGTTTCTCGGAGCCCTCGTTCTATTCGTAGCAACATGAGATTTGAAATAGGAGGAGCAGAAATTTGTAATCTCCTCGAGAATATAGGCTTCACAAATAGAACCCTCGACCCGAGCCTTATTTTTCACCTTTCTTTTTAGGTGATTCAAATGTCGCTCGAACGGGTACATCCATCGATATTCGACGGGTCCACCAACACGTGCCTCGTAGGAAAGATGAATCGACAAATGCTCCATAGAGTCAAAGAATCCAGGAGGGAACACCCTCTCTAGCTTGCACAGTATAACCGCAATGTCCTTCTCTTGCATTTCTAGACGTTCAACGAGCAATTTCTTAGAACAAAGGTCCCTGAAGAATATGCTAAGCTCCGTCAATGGATCCCAAACTGCCTGCGGTAAGAATTCCCGAAATACAATCGAAATTAACCGCTCCATGAATACGTGACAATCATGGCTCTTCATACCTGTCAGTTTGTTCTCCTTGATGTCGACGCATCTTCTCAAGTTCGAAACATACCCATCTGGAAATTTCAGACCTTGAATCCACCTACAAAGCCTCACTTTATCCTCCTTCTTCAGTAAGAAAATTGCCTTAGGCTGCTTCAACTTCCCATTTCCGTCCTCTATCAAATGCAATGCAGGACGTCTACATATTTCTTTCAAGTCCAATCTAGCCTTTAGATTGTCTTTCGTCTTCCCCTTTACGTCCATTACACTATTAATTATATTGTCAAACACATTCTTCTCGATATGCATGACATCAAGGTTATGTCTAATCAGATTGGTGCTCCAATATGGAAGATCCCAGAATATACTCCTCTTCATCCAGTTATGAGTGCGACCAAATCCGTCACACTTGTAGCCCGTAGCAGGCTGCTCAATAGCTCTTGGTAAATCTTTTACCTCTTTCCATATCGTGTATCCGGTCCACCTTGGCGGGGGATTAGCCTTCTCCACAACACCAGCATGAAAAGCATTCATGTTCCTCCGGTACGGATGATCCTTCGGCAGGAATTGTCGATGACAATCAAAAAAGCACGGTTTGCCTCCGTGTTTCAAACGGAAAGCCTTAGTGCTGTCCATGCAATACAGACATGAAAGACGACCATACGTGCTCCATCCAGATAACATTCCATAGGCCGGAAAGTCGTTGATGGTCCACATAAGTGTTGCCCGCATCCAAAAATTTTGTTTTCTAGATACATCGTACGTGTTGGAACCTACTTCCCACAGCTGATTCAACTCATCAATCAACGGCTGTAAATACACATCGATGTTCCTTTTCGGATTGTTCGAACCTGGAATAATAACGGTGAGAAACATATACGGAGTTTTCATGCACATCCAAGGCGGTAGATTGTACGGGGTGACGATCACAGGCCAACACGAATACTGGGATCCCGAAAGTCCGAATAGAGTAAAACCGTCGGAGCAGAGACCCAATCTGACATTACGCGGATCAGAAGCAAAATCTGGATACTCTCGATCAAAGTGCTTCCATGTTTCTCCATCAGATGGGTGATCCAACACTCCTTCGGTATGTTTCCGCTTATGCCAACTCATGTTTTCTGCAGTTTCCTTCACCATAAACAACCGCTGCAACCGCGGCGTCAACGGCAAGTAGTACATCGAAGAGGTAGGCTTCCTGGCACCGACAGACTTTTCTCTACCACATGCCTTGTAGCGATCGACACCACAAAATCTGCAGGCGTCTTCATCCTTGTCGTCTTTGTAGTACAACATGCACCCGTTACGACAGACATCGATTTTTTCGTATCCCATCCAGAACGATCTAACCATCCTCTTAGACCGGTAGAAGTCTTTAGGCAACTTCGCACCCTCAGGCAATATTTCTATAAGCAACTCCATAAGACGGTTGTAGCAATCTTGCGACATGTTAAAATCGGACTTGATGCTCAACAATCTTGTAACCACCTCCAACGGTGAATGATCCTCACAACCAGGATATAATGGAGTCCTTGCATTCTCCAGCAACTCCATGAACTGTGCAGCATCGGGGTTCGGTGCCTCCTCAGGTGCATCATGATCATCCGGATCAAAACTAGGCCCGGCCGCGTCGAAAACCATGTTCACCAATCCATCGTCGTAAGGAGCGTTGTTGTGGACATCCACATAAGGCTCGTACTCTGATGCTAAAGATACAAGTTCTCCGTGCTCGCTCCACTGATAGTAATTCGGCGTGAAACCCTTCGAGTATAAATGATACGTGACATCCACTTCTGGATGATATTTCAAGTTGCGACATCTCACACACGGATACTTAATTTTGGTACCGTCCATGTACTGAGGGAACGCCTTGGCAAACTGCAAGAACTAGTGTACACCCTCTATGAATTCATCCCGCAAACCGCACATGTCATCAGGATGACGGTTGTACATCCAAGTACGATTCCGCAGATAGTAATTCAGCTCCATAATTCTGTAAGATAGATACATCAAGGTAGTGAATGATATGCAATTGTCAGTTCATGCGGTCTACACTTTCCGCAGTATATGTACACATGACATTTTACATTAAATGGTCAGAGATTATCTGTCATCTTCTTTTCGCATTGCTAACTTTTCTTTCGCGTGTTTGTGCGTGCGATGGTCAGAGATTATCGCGGCGGTATATCACCCGTGTCTACAATATTTCATATAGGCTGAGTTGTAGAAGTAAAGTTTTAGGATATTAGTCTATATATTATGTATAGTCCAACCGAGCCAACTCTAAGCTAAACTAGTCCAACTTGGTCAAACTAGCCATTTCTAAGTTGTATAAGTCAAGTTTTAGGATATTAGTCTATATATACTAGTATAAACTCTCCCTCCTCTCCAAATACCTGGTACTAGTTAACCCTCCCCCTTTCTCCCACTAGACACACACATACATATACATGATGTATACAACCACACCATAGTTCCCAGGTTCTTTTAACCTAACTTGCCAGTTGGTACTAACCTCAATAGAACAAACACTCTCACAGCTCAAAATACTAACACATGCTCACGCCTTACTCTTGTGACACTCCCTTTCAAACACAAACACACACCTATATGTTCCCTAACACATGTTGCCATATTACCTATAAAAATAGAAAACCCTTGTTGTCTAAAATAAGACACAATTGTACAAAGAGAACCATACTGTAGAACTCACACTTTAAGACAATAGATGAAGGAAGACTTGTATGGAGGATCGATAGGGTTGAGCAATGTCATTTTATTCTACAAAGAGAACCATACTGTAGAACTCATACTGTAGAACTCACACTTTAACACAATTCTACAAAGAGTTGTCATAGGGTGTTGAGCGATGCCATTTTATTCTTTTTTTCTTCTTCTTCTTGGGATTTTCGAGTATTGGATCTTGAGACATATAGCTAGAACTTACGAAGAATGGAGTACCATACTTCAACAAATAGATGTTGACTAATTGGTTCATATACTTGTTGTCTAAAATAAGTGTAGGAATGTTGCAAGGTGAAACAATGTATCAAACACTATATCGAAACCCAAACCAATATGCAAATCCAAATTAATACGAAAATACACAAGTGTATGTAGGGGATTAAGTATACAGAGGTGAAATACATATATATGCATGCTTGGGGGTGTCCACGTGTCCAACAAATGGACACAAAGTGTCCAAAACCTCACGAACACACTGTATCAGTGAACACATGGTCGTAACGTGTCTCCGTGTCCATTTTGGACACGAAAAACACCTTAATTAGGGTTAGGGTTTACCTTCAGTCTCCTCACGGTGGTGGAAGAGGAGGAGGAGGACAAGTTCGGTGGTGGAGGAGGAGGGGATTAAGTGTACAGAGGTGAAATACATATATATGCATGCTTGTGGGTGTCCACGTGTCCAACAAATGGACACAAAGTGTCCAAAACCTCACGAACACACTGTATCAGTGAACACATGGTCGTAATGTGTCTCCGTGTCCATTTTGGACACGAAAACACCTCAATTAGGGTTAGGGTTTACCTTCAGTCTCTTCGCGGTGGTGGAGAAGGAGGATCTCGCGGTGGAGGAAGAGAAGGGGCTCGCGGTGGAGGAGGAGGAGGAGAAGGGGCTCGCCAGAGGGAGGAGAAGGAGCTCACGGTGGAGGAGGAGGATGAGCGGCGCCGGAGAGAAGGGGGTCGGGCTGTCATCGAGGTCGGGGGAAGAGGGGCGGGAACAAAAAATTTGGGGGGAGGGAGAAATGAAAAGTGGAACCGAGGAAACCCTATTTAGCATAAATTAGCGACGCCCGAAATACGTCGTAAAGCGTCGGTATTGGTTTAATATTCGGCGACGTTATAATCTTTGCGACGCTAAACGTCGCTGAACTGATAAAACTAGCGACGTTTTCCGACAAATCAACGACGTTGGTTTTTATTAGACTATAGGTAGTCGCAATATGTCGCAGTATGTCGCTACCAGCGACGTATTGTGACGCTTAAATTTGGCGTCGCTAAAACCAAAAATATTGGCGACGTTTTAAGTTGGCGTCGCTAATTACGTCGCTGATATGACTTATTTTGGTAGTGGTACTCGCCTGCGATCTGGTGGAATATGTCAACTGAGTCCTAAAACAGTGCCTCGAGGACCTATAGGTGAAATACTGTATCAATATAAGGGTTTGGAAGTAAAATCAAGTCATACTAAGTCAAACTAGGTCAATCTAAGTCAAGGGTTGACTTACAGTTGACTTTTGGTCAACTGGTCGACTCTGGTCAATTCTAGGTCAACTCTAGGTCAAACTTGACTAACGTTGACTAAAAGTTGACTTTGGGTCAACTGGTCAACTTCGGTCCAGTTCCAATCAATTTTATGCTACGGTTGACTTCCGGTTGACTTTTGGTCAAAATAGTCAACTGTAGTCAACCAAGGTCAAAACTAGTCTAACCTAGGTCAAATGTTGACTCTACTTCGACGTTCAGTCAAAGTAGTCAACCATGGTCAAACTGGGTCAAAGCTAGTCTCTACAAACATCTACAGGGTCAACACATTCAATTTCAGTGGTTGTAAAATCACTGGAATCGATGGATCTCAAAATACCACAAAAGGAGAAAGATTATAATAATATGGTAAAAATCTACAGATGTTGTCGGATGGTAAAACAACCATTACCAACGTGTCCAGAATGGTCAAAATAGCTAGAATAGCCTGTCCATAAGTCCAATTTGGACACAGGAACAAAAAAGTCATTTCGGGTCAAAACGGTGTCCGTGTCGGACCCGCTTTGTACCGAAAAACGTGCAAGAATACTAGTCTACCAAATCTAACAAATTATATGTCCAAGAATCCAGAATGACGATACGAACCCAACGGTATATCTAGAATTGGATTCCGTTGACCCGATCTCAGATTGGTCCATTGACCCGGATACTGGAATCCGATTTGCACGGAAAAGCGTGTCGGAGCCAATGTCCTCAAAACTCAGCAAATTATATGTCAACGAGTCCAAAATGACGATACAAACTCAATGGTATATCCGAAATTGGATTCCGATAAGCCGATCTCAAAATGACATGTTGACCCGGATATTGGTATCCGACTTGCACCGAAATGCGTGCCGGAACCAATGTCCACTAAAACCTAGCAAATTATATGTCAACGAGTCTAAAATGATGATAAGAACTCAATGGTATATCCGAAATTGGATTCCGATGAGCCGGCGTCAAAAAGTTCCGTTGACCTGGACTGTGGGGCCCGCTTTGCACTGAAATACGTGCCAGGGCCCACGTCCTCCAAATCTAACAAACTTTATATAAAAATATGCCAGAACGATGCCACGAGTCTATAGGTGGTGTCAGAAATTGAATCTGGAGTCCCGGGTTCAAAAATGAAATTTAACAAGTTGGAAATTATGAATTCGGACGGCCAACTTTGGCGTCGAATTCAACCAATCAAACAAGCTCACAATGAAACAAAACTGGAGGGGATAGGAAGAGGGTTATACCAGCTTCACATAGGAACCAGTAGCACGCCAGATGGAGCCGCGATGGAGGAGATACGAGTCGACGAAGTCGGCTCCACAAAACTGTCCAAAAATAACACAATTTAAAGTGTCAACTTGGTGGCCGATTTTGATCTATCAAACTACGAAATTAACGGATGAAATTTGAGAGGGATGAAGGGGTATATACCGAGATTGTGACGGAGTAAAGAAATCGCCGATCCAACGGTCGGATTCTCCAGAAAATTGGCGCGAAGTCGCTTCCTCGAAGCACGAATTCTGAGACTTTTCCGCGCGCGTCGACGGGATTCCGTGCAAAACGCAGGAATCGCCTAGACGGCGCGTCCCGGAGGAAGGTGGCCGACATGGGGAGGTCGCCCAGCCCGCACGCGGCCGTAGGGGGGCTCGTCGGCGGCGGCGGTGGCCGGGGCGGCGCGCGGCCGGCCGGTGCGCACGGGATACTGCTGCCCACCTGCTGCAGCTGCTGCTGCGTGCTGCACTGCTGCAGCTGCGGCTGCTGCCTCACGGCGGCGCACGCGGTGGCGCATCCAGACGGCGGCGGTGGCAGCCCAGCAAGGGGAAAGAAGGAGGAGGAGATGAGAAGAGGTGGTGGTGGTGATGTTTGTTGTGAGGGAGTGGCTCGGTGATCATGGTGGTGGTGTTGCTCTCTTGAAGAGCAAGGAAGAAGAAGAGAAAAAAATGAATGAATGAAGAAGGAGGAGTAGGAGTGTGAAGAGGAGAAGAGGAATGGGGGTGCTGCTCGTACAGGAGGGGGGTTTTGCTTGTAAGGTGATGGAGTGAGAGAGAGATTATTTATATATAATATATATGTGTGTATATATTATATAAAGAAGAGAGAGAATGAAAGATATTTTAGAGAGGGATATTTTAGAGAGAGAGAGAGAGAGAGATTGTGATCGGCCACATGAGGGGGTGATTTGCTGGTGATGGGGTGTGGAGTGTAGGTAGAGAGAGGGTGAGTTGTTTAAATATAGAGAGAGAATGAGTGTATTATATTATATTATAATATATATGTACATATATATATATTTTTTTTTTATGTACATATATATGTACATATATGTACATATATATACATATATAAAAGAGAGGGAAATAGAGACATTTAAAAAATAGGAAAAAGTGAAAATTTGTGTGGGGTGTTCGGGTAGTCACGAGAGGACAACATGAAGCTTGGGTTCGGGTTCGGTCGAGCCGGGTCGGATCAAAATCGGACATAGTAAAATATTTGAATTAAAATAGGTATTTATGATCATGGGAAAATAAGTAGCATGTGGGGGCTCAAATAAATGGGACACAAGTATCAGGCGGGTAGTAGACTTCATGTGGGCCATGTCCATATTTGGGGTCGACTAGGTTGGGTCGATATCGGGTCCCGAAATTAAATTGGAAGTCAGGTCACAAATTACGGTAGATAATTAATTGGCCTAAATTGACCCGAAAGTTGTGCGAAGGAAATGGAGCACAAAATGGAGTGTCTGAGTGGGACACGAAGGTCATGGGTGAAGAACGTCTCGAGTAGATCATTCATGAGAAGTTGGTTATGAGAAAACGACTGGTCTGGTGCTCCTAAATTAAAAGTCACGGTAACGTGCATATGATGATCAAGGAAAAGAGTGGGAATTCAATTAATAATTAAATGGTCTAAATTGACCCGAACTTGCGCGAAGCAAAAAAGAGTACAAGGGAACAAGTTCGAGTGGGACACGATATATCAATATGAAGATAATCTCGTCTACTACAAACTTCAAGAGGGAAGTTTCCAGAGACTGGCATCCCTGATGCTCTAGAATTCCAAGTCACGGTAAAAAGCATTTAAAGATCAAAAATTAATTTAATAATATGAATTATCGAGAATAAATTATTTAGAAAATTTGAAAATAAATCCCAAAAATTCAGGGGGCTTACATCATCAGTCCATGATTCATTAATCATTGATGTATAATCTTGATGAACTCTACAGGAGTTGGTACCATGACCCAGTCTTCCACAAAATAAACAGAACTTGGTGAGTCTCTCATACCTGAGATTAACATTGCAGAAAGTATTGTTGCCCATCGATACTTGAAGTATTCTGATAAGTGGTTCAGAAACATCCAATTTAAATTTAGCCCTTGCAAAGAGACTCCAGTTAGCAGCTTCAAATGTAGAAATCTGTTTAACAGAGCCAATCCTTGCAGCCAATGTAGAGATAAAATCAATAGAAAGTAAGTTTACTGGGAGACCATGAAATTGTACCCAAAATTCTGCTTTTGTGAAGGTGTAATCACATGGAAGTTTGTTGGAAAGACATCTCTCGATCAAGATAAGATCTGAATTAAATTTCCATGGCCCATTATCAGTTGTATATTCCAGATCTTCATGGCATTCAAATTTTGCAGAAAATGAAGTTCCATAGTATTCCGCAATCTTGACTTAGCCTTTAGCTTCCACATCTTTGATACAGTAGCAGTGATGATATGTGGAGGATATTGTTTACTGGTAAGAATTTTGAAAAATATGTAACTTTTCCAATCTGCCTGTGGATTGTTGAAGGAAACTGAACTGTGATCAGTATCTGGGGAAGATGTAGAGGGCAATAGTGCACCAAGTTTTTCAACAATCTCATCATATGATATAGTAGAAATGGGATTAGTTGTCATGGGGAAAGGAAGGATTATGAGGAATAAGATAGAAGATGAATGGACAGTGGGAAGATTGAGGAAAGAAGACACACAGAAGAAGTTTGACGAAGAAAAAAACCTGAATGAAATAGATTCTTGTATCGGATGATGGAAGAGATGAACTATGATATGGAGAGGATGAACTAGATGCGGATAGTCCTGGAGAGGAAGAAGAAAATCGCCATCTCAAGAGGAGGCGAGGCTGATGTATATTTTCCGTTCTTTTAGTGAGATGAGTTGAACTCACTTTTTTTTTACTGTCTGTCTGTCTCTACTCTTGTAACGAATATTCAATTAATATATAACGTCACTCATGTACTAAATGAATTGAGATTTCTTTAACGATATAACACATGAAGTCATGTTGCTATGCAACAATAACACTATTGCCTAAAAGTGTGATAGCTACAGGGAAATGAAAAATAAATATCTAAATCATGTCACTAATATGTTACTTGTTCGTTGAAAGAAATTAGCCGGAAGTTACATTGTATTTGTTTCTTTTACATAATATTCAATTGGTACATCCAAATAGTATAGGTAGAAAAACATTTGTAGGAGTCCTAAGAATCAGAACCTTGGACAAAATCTAAAAGATGATTTCTTTTGGCAAATGTTAAAGGCCACCCCCTTTTTACTAAGGGCCACCAAGCTAAAAATTTTAAAAAATTACAAGTTTGCCATTTTCAAAACACTAAAGGCTACCAAGTTTTTCTTTCTTCTTCCTTTGTCTTCTTCCTCTTTTCTTAATCCCCAAACCACTTCTCTCAATCACCTCCTCCATAGTTGTCCCTGCCTCCACCATTAGTGTCCCCTCCCCCATTATGGCTGAAGAAAAATATTATGGCTGATATTATGGCTGAAGGAAAATATTATGGCTGATATTATCTCAACCAAGTTTCTTCACAAGAATTATATAGTTGCTATTACGGCTGAAGGAAAATATTGTAGGAACCACGACAAGGCAAATGCTGGATATACAATGTGGAGTCAGGAAGATTGATGGAGAAGATCAAGCTTCTAATTGTTGGATAAAGCTTCTAATTGTTGAATAAAGCTACATATATGAAATGTCACAATTAAACTACTACTTGCTACATAAAGCTTCTAATTGTTATGAATTCGAAAGTTGGACTCAGTTTTTTGGGCTTTTAAAAGCCAAAAAAAGAACATATTCCAGAGACTTTCTAGCAATGATGAATCCTAATCAGTTCTTAAAACCAACGAAGGTAGAAGATGCAAAAGCATCCAAAAGTTTGTGAACTGGCCACTCTAACAAACATACTCATTCAGGGATTGCAGGCCAAGCCTGCAGTCCTAAGTATATTGAGGACTGCAGGCCTAGCCTGCAGTCCCCAATTGACAGAAGTTCAGGGAGGAGCTCATTTGCAAAAAATAGAGGCCAACAGTGACTGCAGGCCAAGCCTACAGTCCTAAGCTCATTGAGGACTACAGGCCTAGCCTGCAGTCCTAAGTTTGACAGAAGCTATACTCTTACTGTTTGATTGCAACACTTAAAATAAAAACAATGCTGGTACATGCCAATCCATTTGAGAGACGAGTGAAATCCGCAATCCTTTGCTTCAGAATTGTTGGCTCTTTATCTAGCTAATTGTAGATGAACTTTCTTTTTCTTCTTTTATGTTTTTTCATATCAGGCTTCCACTAATAAGACTTTGATGATTGGAAAAATGAGACCCGTCTCACGATAGAGAGAGGTAGTGACAAAACAGTCGTACACTGCACGTTCCAGAAGATCGCTTATCGATGCCTAGGAAAACTATACAAGCTTACAAGAAAACTGCTGATAGCTGATAGTACACTGCTTATACCATTAACCTGGTGTAACATCAATGGCCTCTTATTACTACATAAAACTATACTTGATTCAAACCTAGTGAATAACTATAGTACTTTCTGTTATAACAGGCCATTGATTACTCGAGACTGACTATTACTGAATTGATAAACAATTCTTTCTATTCATTTGGAGCTGAATATGATGTTATTTATGGATCCTGCAGATCTTTTCATTGCTATCTGAAAAGGGAGGAGATCATTTGAAAAGAGAGGATGGCTACAGTGACTGCAGGCCAAGCATGCAGTCCTAAGTACATTGAGGACTGCAGGCTTGGCCTGCAGTCCCTGTATGTCTGCCACATAATTCCAAGCTTTCACATATATGCCTTTTTTGTACTGGAATGACGGTGGCTGGAGCTGTTCCGGGAATGAAGTCGGGTCTTCCTCATGCTCCATTAGCCAAAAAATTGGAGTGTGTGTTGGTGTTTTTGCCTTTGGACTAGAAAAGATAGTCCCACATCGGCTATACCAAATGGTGAGTATCTCAATATAATGCATTGCTTGTGTTGAGGTGTGCACATGAGGTGTAGTGGGGCACAAGTTTGTGCCATGTGGAAGTATTTTCCTAGAAGGAAAAAGGATTAAATCTAACAAGGATGCAAGTTAATTTTTGTTGTGCGGACTCGGACTCGGACACGGGCTCCAGGATGTCTCGTGCATGCACGGGAGTGTTCGGGGGGTAGGCGTGGACTGGCACACTTCTATGCTGATTGTGGGATGATCTAAAATATCAAACTCTATTCTTGAGTATTGGTATTTTAGTCCCACATCGGATAGGAGTAGAGGTGAAGTCTCAACTCCACTCTATAAATAGAGCCCCTTGGCCTCCTTTGAAAGATGCACCAAGAAGAGAGTTGAGGGAGTTTGTTAAGTCCAGGAAGCCCGTTCAAGTCTCAAATATTGACTTACGAGCGTTCCAGAAGTTCTTCGTAAACTTGCTGGTTCCTGGAAGCTGTTCGTGCTCGTGTGGGGCGAATAAAGCTTTGAGCAATGGTGGTTCATTCACCCCAGCATCTCATTCAAGCCTGTCATCGCTGTTGTTGCCTTTTACAGTAACTTCTTTTTAGAAGCTCTACTGCCGATAGTTGCTTGCACAAAGTCTCTTTAGATTTTTTGTGTATTACGTAGAATTTTTTTAGATCCTCGTAATTCAGAATCCTCCAGGATCTCTGTTGCACATCTTCTTTAAGGTGCTGCATTTGAAACGTTGTGTGTACAATTGTTTCAGTTTCAGAATTTTCCATCGAAAATTGTGCCTCGGCACTAACAATCTCAAAGCTTTATTGAGAAGATGGATAATTCTCGTGCTTCGCTCATCGATACCGGCTTTAACAAGTTGGAGAAATTCGATGGCGAACACTTCCAGATATGGAGACGAAAGATCACTTTAAATCTTCAACTCGTGAATGTTGATCACGTGCTGTCAGAAGAAGAACCGATCGTTCCAACCACTGGATCTGTTGTGGCTGTGGCCGCTGCTACGACCAAGCAAGCGAAGTGGAAGAGAGAAAACAGTATATGCAAACTACTGATACTCAATTCCATAGAAGACTCTCTGGCAGAGTCCTACTCCAAGAAGACATCTGCCAAAGAGATATGGGACTCCTTGGGAAAGCTCTATGAAGATGACGAGAACCGATCCAAGATCTTCATGGTAGAAAAATACCACAAGTGGACCTTCGAAGACGAGGAGGCGATGCTGCCCCAAGTGAAGGAGTTTCTGAAGTTGCGTCAGAAACTAGAAGACGAGAACATGCCCCTAGTCGACAAGTTTGTCGTTGGAGGGATCGTTGCGAAACTTCCTACAGAATGGAGCAACTTCTATGCAAGGATGCATCGAAAGAAGATAGAAATTAGCTTGGAAGATTTCTTACAAGAGATCCATGTTGAGGACGAGATGCGCTCTCAACAGAAGATGGATACTCTGTCCAAACAACTGGCGAAGGCAAATCTGGTCCAAACCAGAGAGTACCAGGGGAAGCAGGCTGCTTCTCATCGCAAAAAGAAGGACTTCACGAATCTGAAAGTGAAGGGTCCTGCTTTCAAGCAGCAGAAGTCCAAGTCCTATGTGACTTGCTTCAATTGTGGCAGGAAGGGCCACTACAAATCCGAATGCAAGTCCAAGCCCAAAGAACAAGGTGAGCCTAGTAAGGTTTCTATGATTACTAATCTAGTTGCCATGATAGCACAGGTTGCAACTGTGGGGGCTGACTTGGACTGGTGGATAGACACTGGTGTGACCTGCCATGTCTGTTCAGACAAAGACTGGTTCATCTTTTATGAGCCAACTACAGAGAAGGTTATAATGGCAAACCAGGCACAAGCTGAAGTACTGGGGATCGGGACGGTGGAGCTGAAACTCACATCGGGGAACACTCTGATGCTTCAAGGTGTGAAGCATATTCCAGTAATTGTTAAGAACCTGATCTCTGGAAGTCTGCTCTGCAATGCAGGCTTGAGGATGGACATCAATGCTGGCCAGTTGGTGATGTCCAAGAAGGGTACATTCTTCGGAAAAGCTTTCCAAACTGAAGAAATGTACAAGATTCAGCTTGTTGTAACCCAGCATGATAATATAAATGCAATCACTTTTTCTGATTATTCTCTTGAGTTGTGGCATAATAGGCTAGGACATGTTCATTGTAAAAGGATTAACAGAATGTCTAGTCTAGGACTTATCTCCAAGTGTGGGGGTAAAGTAGAGAAATGCGAAGTATGTGCTCAGACGAAGTTCACAAGGAAACCCTTTCACAGGGTCCATCGAAGCACAAATCTTCTGGAGTTGGTTCACTCAGATATCTGTGACTTCAAACAATTCTCTACAAAGGCCGGGATGAAGTATTTTATTACTTTCATCGATGACTTCTCAAAGTATGCTTTCGTCTACTTGCTCAAGTCTAAAGACGAAGCATTCGAGAAGTTCAAGGAGTTCAGGGCCGAGGCTGAGCGACAAACTGGACAACAACTCAAGAGGTTAAGGAGTGATCGAGGCGGGGAGTATCGGTCTCATGAATTCTTATCATTCTGCAAAGAACATGGAATCATCAATGAGACAACGGCTCCGTACTCTCCTCAATCCAACGGAGTAGCAGAAAGGAAGAACAGAACGTTGACAGAGATGATGAACTCCATGCTGTTGACTGCGGGTCTTCCAAAGTGTTACTGGGGAGAAGTTGCACTAACGGTAACGTTCATTCTGAACAGAGTGCCATATGTAACTTCCGACATAACTCCTCATGAACTCTGGTTCAAAGTCAGACCTAACTTGAATGTCATTCGAGTGTGGGGGTGTCTGGCTTATGTGAAGCTCCTGGATCTGAAGATTCAGAAGCTGGGGACAAGGACTACGAAGGCAATCTTCTTGGGGTATGCCGAGAAGAGTGATGCTCGGAGATTCCTTGATATCGAGTCAAACCATATCATCGAATCTCGCGATGCTGAATACTTTGAAGACAAGTTTGCAAAACACAAGAATATTGTTCTCACGGATCTTCCGGAGAATGATGAGGGTACAAAGCAGACAAAAGTCTTTAATGAACCAGTAGTCCAAGATGAAGCTGTCGTCAAGGAGACACCAGCTGAACCAGAACTCGCTGAGTCGTCAACTAAGCGAACGAGGAGGCCGAAAGACTTCAGAGATGACTTCGTCACCTATCATGTGGAAGTAGATCCGCTTACCTATGATGAGGCGATGAAGACCAGAGATGTTGTATTCTGGAAGGAGGCGATAGATAACGAGATTGACTCAATCACCTCCAACAACACATGGGTATTGGTTGACCTGCCAGAAGGAGCAAGACCCATATGATGCAAATGGATCTTCAAGAAGAAGATGAAAGCAAATGGAACCATTGACAAGTTCAAGGCCAGGCTAGTGGCCAAGGGATTTGCTCAGAAGCAGAGGATCGACTACTTTGACACTTATGCTCCAGTAGCTCGGATGACAACCATCAGATTGTTAATTGCTCTAGCAGCAATACACAAGCTGGTGATACATCAGATGGATGTGAAAACGGCATTCCTTAATGGCGAGCTGACCGAAGAGATCTACATGCAACAACCAGAAGGTTTTGTCGTCAGAGGTCTGGAAGACGAAGTCTGCAAGTTGATGAAGTCTCTGTATGGTTTGAAACAAGCTCCCAAAATGTGGCATGAGAAGTTTGACAAGGTGATAAGGTCAAATGGCTACAGGGTCAGTGAAACAGACAAGTGTGTCTATACGAAGTTTGCTGACGGAAGAGGAGTAATCGTATGTCTTTACGTGGACGACATGATAATCCTAGGTACGGATTTAAGCTGCGTCACAGAGACAAAGAAATTCCTCTCGACCAAGTTCAGTATGAAGGACTTGGGGGATGCCGACGTAATCTTGGGGCTCAAGATCATCCGGACAGGCACTGGAATAGCGCTGTCACAATCTCATTATATTGAGAAGATGCTCACTCGCTACGAGTATCAAGATCTTCCTTTTATTGATACACCGTACCGGAGTGATCAGAAGCTGGAGCCAAATTCGAGGGAAAGCGTCAGGCAGTTGGAGTACGCTAGCGTCATCGGAAGCTTGATGTACGCTACTACTGCTACAAGGCCTGACATAGCTTTTGCAGTGGGAATGCTGAGTCGGTTCACTAGCAATCCAGGCGTTGAGCACTGGAAAGCTGTGAAGCGTGTTATGAGATATCTCAAGAAAACTCAGATATATGCACTTTTCTACAGCGGAGATCCGTCAGTAGTGGAAGGCTTCAGTGATGCTAGCTGGTGTTCAGATATGGAGAGCGAGTATTCCACAGGTGGATTCGTATTCGCCATGGGCGGAGCTGCTATATCGTGGAAGTCAAAGAAGCAGACTATGTTATCTCGCTCCTCCATGGAATCTAAATTCTTTGTATTGGATGCTGCTGCAGATAAAGCAGAGTGGCTTCGGAAGCTCATGTATGATCTTCCGGTGGTTGGGTCTCAGATACCGGCAATACCGATATACTGTGACAACCAGGTGGCAGCAGCAGTGGCATCAAATAAACTCTTCAATGGGAAGAAGAGAACGGTGCGGTTGAAGCACAGAGCAGTACACGATCTTATCAAGAGAGGTGTTATTGCAGTGATTGATGTTCGGAGTCAGGAGAACCTGGCAGATCCGTTCACCAAGGGCCTCAAGCGCTAGCTGGTCGATGACATAACTTGTAAAATGGGCTTGAAGGCATTCTGATATTGTATTATTGTATTCCTACCATAAAGTTTTATGCTATTAGTTCAAAGATTTATCTACTAGGCATCTAGCTTTTGGTTCAAGAGAGGACCACTAATCGAAAGAATATCAGGAATGGTGGGTACATGTTCTATTGGACATGGAGAGGTTACGGACCTATAACCACTGTTGTCTACTATTGTTTTCTGCGGAAAATGGTTTCTGTGGGAAGGTTGGCTTAAATGCCTTAATGAGTTCTCAGGCAGAGTGAATGCCTGGAGTGCTTTACAGGAAGCACGGTAGCACAGCACTACAAGGAGTGTAACTCCATGCTACAGTGGGGTGACTCCACCATGAGGTTCCCAGGTAGGGGTAATGCCTCGACTTTGCAAGCCAAGTCACAGCGAAGTAGCACCGCAAATAGGCAGGTAGCCTAATGTTGTATGATAATCGTAATAAAGAGAAGTAGACAGCACTACAAAGAGGATAATGTCCTCATGTTACAGTGGCATGACACCACGAAGAGGTACCAGGTAGGGTAAAGCCTCGGCTTTGCGAGCTATGTCATAGCGGCGTAACACCGTACGGAAGCGCAAGGCTTCATGCTGGATAGTTTGGCACTACAAAGAGGCCTGTGACCTCATGCTACAGTAGTATGACACTACGATGAGGTATCCAGGTGGGGTAAAGCCTCGGCTTTAAGCCATGTCATAGCGGCATAGCATCGCAAAGAAGCGCAATGCTTCATGCCATGACTCTTTATAAAGAACTCACCTATAGTGTATGGACAGAAATATCAGGCCGTCTCTTGAGGGTAAACTTGTAGACGCCCAAAAATTATACACTGAAACCAGGCTGGCACAAGGCCTTCAATGTGCAGCCAGAAGCACAGTTGATGTCATTATGTGAGTAGGAAGAATTACAGTTATGGTGCAGAATTCAAGGCTTAGTCCATTCTTGTATCATGCTGTTATTTAACCTATGCGAGAAGATTCAAGTCGTAGCGACATCTCTCCTAATGCATGATGGGCAGTAACTATGGGGAACGCTCAACCCATATATTGAGATATGTGGGGGATTATTGGTGTTTTTGCCTCTGGACTAGAAAAGATAGTCCCACATCGGCTACACCAAATGGTGAGTATCTCAATATAATGCATTGCTTATGTTGAGGTGTGCACATGAGGTGTAGTGGGGCACAAGTTTGTGCCATGTGGAAGTATTTTCCTAGAAGGAAAAAGGATTAAATCCAACAAGGATGCAAGTTAATTTTTGTTGTGCGGACTCGGACTCGGACACGGACTCCAGGATGTCTCGTGCATGCACGGGAGTGTTCGGGGGGTAGACGTGGACTGGCACACTTCTATGCTGATTGTGGGATGATCTAAAATATCAAACTCTATTTTTGAGTATTAGTATTTTAGTCCCACATCGGATAGGAGTAGAGGTGAAGTCTCAACTCCACTCTATAAATAGAGCCCCTTGGCCTCCTTTGAAAGATGCACCAAGAAGAGAGTTGAGGGAGTCTGTTAAGTCCAGGAAGCCCGTTCAAGTCTCAAATATTGACTTACGAGCGTTCCAGAAGTTCTTCGTGAACTTGCTGGTGTCACGCCCCGCTCCCGTAGGAGCGATCGTCCTCGCTAAGGCGTGATGCCGCACGAGCCTAGATTGCGCTCGTGCAAGGCGGGTTCCATAACGGCCGATTTTAGCGGCTGCGACAGGGTCGTCGCACAGAAGTCCCGAGCAGAGACATTGAATAATAGCAGCAGAATTTAGAACAAAACACAAGTCATTCAAAGAAGCTCTTTATTGATATTGGAACAACGATTACATTGGGGGCACAAGGCCAAGATTACAATCACTCAAGCTCACTCTTCTCATATTTTACAATTCACTCAGCTCTCTCTCACCTCTCAATTATAAATCTTGATCTAGCGGAAGCTTCGAAAGGCGATGTCCATACATTATGTCCTGTATAAGTCTTTACTTCATGCGGCTGCACGCTTCGAGTCGCCAAGGAACTCCATGCCTCGACGCATCCAAGCGAGCCCCGCGCCACGAGCTTCTACCTGTGCCTGCACATGTAAACTATGTGGGTGTCAGTACTCAACTGTACTGGTGGAATGAGCTCCTCGCCCACCCATACAAAACCAACACGTTTACTTTACTTTGTGCAACATAGTCCCCTTTATGATTGTCTTTCTACTCTTGTCTTAGGATCAGTTTTAGGACCGACGCCTTAGCGCAACTTGTGTATCAGAACCATCCCGTGCTTGTAATGTCAACGTTAACTCATACTTTGTCCCTAGACCACTTTTCGTGCCAACAACGTTAACCTATCGAGTCGTGTTTGCCTTATGGCCAAAATCAGAGACGCAGCTACACGATAGACTCCTTTTCCATGTGACCGTGCTACGAAAATACATATTGAGGCCATGCCTCGCAATTCAGTGAGACTTAACTATATCGCCGCCTTGCGGCCCTTGCTACTTTGACCACCAACTGACCCAATCAAGACTTGTGAATGTTAATGTCATTCAACCAACTTTGCCTCGCGGCAGTTTTCCGACTTAAACTCAAACGACTCAACCAACTTATGCAAACTTATACGCCGACAACTCAAGACTCGACGCCACATCTCGTGCCGAAGCACGTCGCCTATGTTGTATTCATTCTTATGTCCAAACATTTGTATTCCAACTTGTACTCACATTCAACAACTCAATTCAATCCAAAGGCACCCACGCGGATTTTCCGCCATGCCGACTCATCTATATGATTTGGTCACTGACTCCTAGAGCCATCGTGGACTTCTCTTAGCTTTTGTTAGACGGGCGCCCTTTCAGCGCAAGGTAGCTAGCCCCGCTGCAAGTCCCCGCCTAACCCGTGCCAAAAGCACAGCTAAATTAATTGTTTTCCAATGCCTGCATCGGTCCCGTGGCCTCGAGTTGTCGTGCGGGGAAACTCTCACCTTGTCGACAAGTTGTTTGTTTCCTAATGCCCGCAGCGGTCCCGAGGCCTCGGGTTGCCGTGCGGGGAAACTCTCACTTCGTCGACGAGTTGTCCAATGACCATGCAAGACTCGACACAAACTGACGTCTCACATAATCATGCTATCTCTAGTGTTACCATTTCTTTCAGGGCCAAGATCAATGTTTCTTTCTTATGCGACCGCCTCGCCGACATGTAGCCGCGAGCATACTTCTTTCTTATGAGACCGCCTCGCCGACATGTAGCCGCGAGGCCTCGCCGACATGTAGCCGCGAGCATACTTCTTTCTTACCCTATCATTTTTACTCAACTCAAGAACAACTATTCACAACAATTTCCAAACTCAATGAATCAACCGTGGCCCGTGCCTTAAAACTCTAGGACCGTGCCATCGTGTCCCAAACCGACTTTCGATCTACGCGATGCTATCGTCCAAGTCATACTTCATATGATGGGTCTTGGGATCGTGGGACTATTTAACTTGACAACCGCAGAAAGAGCGGGACAGCACTAGAAATGACTTAGGTCGATCGGCGTAACTTTGCCTAACCTAATCGAGCCTATAACTTGACTCAAGGGACGAGCAAAGGGTATGCCAAGCCTTGCATTATGGAAACGTGCATGCTTTAGCAAGCATTCACACAGGCGACGCCTATGACTTAGGCTATTTCATAACTTTATGTCGAAGACCAACTTTCCTTCTTCCAAGCCACGGGACGAAGGATCGAGTGTCATTTTCAAAGCACGTCGTACCCCAACTCTAAGCCGACCGTGGGACGTTTTTCCATGTTCTAACTCATTTTGACCCGTCGGGATTATTCCCTCAGCTATGTGGATTCATCTCTTTTATTATTAAGCCTACTTGTGCAAGTTGAAAACACGATTTATTATGTGATGGCAAAGATGAGGCAAGTTCACCGAAACTACCCCACCTGAGCGAGCGGTCGCCTCGACCGAGCGATGTCTTCCAGCAGCCGTTGTAAGGCTAAGGTCGAACGCCGTCGGCATTTCGATTTCTCCGATTGACTGAGCGGGACGGGGCACTACATCATACACCACTCAGAAAAAGTTTCGTCCTCGAAACTAACTGAGTACCTATTCCTTGACTTACCACTCGAACGTTCAATGACTCTCGTGCACACTCCTCCTATGCGTTCCCTCAAATCCGAGCCACGCTCGTGCTACCCTCAATCCTTTCTTCCAAGCTTACGGTATCAAATCCTCGACACTTCCCCGTTCCTCAAGTCTCACTTGATTCAACGTATCACTTAGTATGGATCGTGCACATATCTTAGGCGTCCCCAAAATACATGCATTTCAACCAAGCCTCGTGACAGAGAATCCACCATCACCACTCGAGTCGGATCGTGCACATATTCGGGCGCCCATGATATACGTGCATGTCAACCGAGACTCACGAGTGGTGCCTCCGTAATTCATACCACTTTGCACTCGAACGTTTGCCTAACTACTAGGCTATGTCTTTTGGCTAAGGTTATTCGTCAGCATTGGAATCATAGTTCCCAAACAACAATATCAACACTGACCCCATCCTAAGGTCAAACCAAGTTGATAGTACGGGTTTTTTACCCAAGCTCGCATCACTCCGATTTCTAAACATCGAGCATCGATTCCCTACGCACATCTCAACATTCGTCACATGGGGTCTGAGTCATTCAGCAAAGCCATCCTACTTCAACTTACGTTCAACCAAATTTTACGACGTATCAATATCGCTCGTTCAACAAACCATCTTGCATAGACTATCTCTTTGAACACGTTCGACATAATCCACCTATCAATCCTTCCAAGTTAAGCACGCTAAGACACGATTCATCTCTAAACCATAATTCACATTTCATATTTACTAAGTCATTCATCCCAATTCACGTATTCGATCACGAGGTCATCTGACTTAACAATACGTTGCGCCCCGATCTCACGCGAGTCAGATTATCCACGGTGGGCACGAATCACCATGCACGCTCCCGCGAGATAATCATTCTCATCGGGACGTAACTCTTGTTTTGTGTCTAGACTAATTTATTCTCGATACGCAGATTGGACTTACTCCATCCTCAAGTTTATTCAATCATCAAACGCAAGTCCTACAAATCCTCGAATTTACCTTTGCGTCAAGCCAACAAATCGAGACAATCAACGTTGTCGCGTCCTGATTTTCCGAGTTCGATCATTCTCGCGACATGAATCACCATGTCAACGCTCACGCGGAGCGATCGCCCCAAATCCGACGTAACGCATGTGCGAGGCTGGAGTTGCGCTTGCACAAGACAAGATCGTCGACGTTGTGGCTATCAACGTAACCATCAAGACATGATTATTTTCATCCAACATTCATCTCGATCAAAATTCTAAGTATCGTATCCAACCGAACAATAACACTTGCACGATCGTCTTTCGCCGAGTCAGAGTACCCCCGAGTTATCGCATATCGATCTTTGATACGCCTCAATATCATCGATGATATGCGTAACCTGGCGATCTTCCTTTGCAACCAAATTTTGAGTCGTGCGAATGATGCTATCGTCCGACTGGATAATCTCCTCGACATTCAAATTCAAGTTCAATCATTATCCCTCGAATCATTCATAACATCGATTTTCCTCAAACCAAATTCACGTATCGTTCATTCGTTTATCTTAAGTCATCGACCAACGTATTTCCTCAATTTGCATCATTCCTTTATCAATCGATCGACATCCCTGAGGCTATCGCATACACCACTCAGGGATGAAGTCATTCAACAAATCCTCAAGACCGTCATTTGAATCAAAATTGACTTTTCGAATCCGGTTCGAACCATTCCTCAAATTCCAAGCACGCTCATCTATATCGCATCGACGTTATTGCCGCTCGATAGCACCCCTATCGATAGTCGACTCACTTTACTCAATCGAGTTCAACTCATTCTTGCTCGACACTATTCAATTTCCGCACTCAACTTTTCTAAGGTCGACGCAACTTTGGTGTATATGCCCAGCCCGACTTAGCCAACCGTGCTTACGCGAACCATCTTTTTATTTTGTTGTCAAAAACTGTTCTCCTACGTTTTGCAAAATAGATAGACTTATTGTATGGACATCTCGTGGGACAATTAAGAGAGAGCGCACCAACGATAACACTTTGAGGAAGCAACAATTCAGAGTTTGCGGAAACGACGAGTTAAAGAATTCAATCGATAGTCCAAGGACGTAAAGCCGTGCTCTGATACCATTATGTCACGCCCCGCTCCCGTAGGAGCGATCGTCCTTGCTAAGGTGTGATGCCGCACGAGCCTAGATTGCGCTCGTGCAAGGCGGGTTCCATAACGGCCGATTTCAGCGGCTGCGACGGGGTCGTCGCACAGAAGTCCCGAGCAGAGACATTGAATAATAGCAGCAGAATTTAGAACAAAACACAAGTCATTCAAAGAAGCTCTTTATTGATATTGGAACAACGATTACATTGGGGGCGCAAGGCCAAGATTACAATCACTCAAGCTCACTTTTCTCATATTTTACAAGTTCACTCAGCTCTCTTTCACCTCTCAATTATAAATCTTGATCCAGCGGAAGCTTCGGAAGGCGATGTCCATACATTATGTCCTGTATAAGTCTTTACTTCATGCGGCTGCACGCTTCGAGTCGCCAAGGAACTCCATGCCTCGACGCATCCAAGCGAGCCCCGCGCCACGAGCTTCTACCTGTGCCTGCACATGTAAACTATGTGGGTGTCAGTACTCAACTATACTGGTGGAATGAGCTCCTCGCCTACCCATACAAAACTAACACGTTTACTTTACTTTGTGCAACATAGTCCCCTTTATGATTGTCTTTCTACTCTTGCCTTAGGATCAGTTTTAGGACCGGCGCCTTAGCGCAACTTGTGTATCAGAACCATCCCGTGCTTGTAATGTCAACGTTAACTCATACTTTGTCTCTAGACCACTTCTCGTGCCAACAACGTTAACCTATCGAGTCGTGTTTGCCTTACGGCCAAAATCAGAGACGCAGCTACACGATAGACTCCTTTTTCATGTGACCGTGCTACGAAAATACATATTGAGGCCATGCCTCGCAATTCAGTGAGACTTAACCATATCGCTGCCTCGCGGCCCTTGCTACTTTGACCACCAACTGACCCAATCAAGACTTGTGAATGTTAATGTCATTCAACCAACTTTGCCTCGCGGCGGTTTCCCGACTTAAACTCAAACGACTCAACCAACTTATGCAAACTTATACGCCGACAACTCAAGACTCGACGCCACATCTCGTGCCGAAGCACGTCGCCTATGTTGTATTCATTCTTATGTCCAAACATTTGTATTCCAACTTGTACTCACATTCAACAACTCAATTCAATCCAAAGGCACCCACGCGGATTTTCCGCCATGCCGACTCATCTATATGATTTGGTCACTGACTCCTAGAGCCATCGTAGACTTCTCTTAGCTTTTGTTAGACGGGCGCCCTTTCAGCGCAAGGTAGCTAGCCCCGCTGCAAGTCCCCGCCTAACCCGTGCCAAAAGCACAACTAAATTAATTATTTCCCAATACCCGCATCGGTCCCGTGGCCTCGGGTTGTCGTGCGGGGAAACTCTCACCTTGTCGACAAGTTGTTTGTTTCCCAATGCCCGTAGCGGTCCCGAGGCCTCGGGTTGCCGTACGGGAAAACTCTCACTTCGTCGACGAGTTGTCCAATGACCATGCAAGACTCGACACAAACTGACGTCTCACACAATCATGCTATCTCTAGTGTTACCATTTCTTTCAGGGCCAAGATCAATGTTTATTTTTTATGCGACCGCCTCGCCGACATGTAGCCGCGAGCATACTTCTTTCTTATGAGACCGCCTCGCTGACATGTAGCCGCGAGGCCTCGCCGACATGTAGCCGCGAGCATACTTCTTTCTTACCCTATCATTTTTACTCAACTCAAGAACAACTATTCACAACAATTTCCAAACTCAATGAATCAACCATGGCCCGTGCCTTAAAACTCTAGGACCGTGCCATCGTGTCCCAAACTGACTTTCGATCTACGCGACGCTATCGTCCAAGTCATACTTCATATGACGGGTCTTGGGATCGTGGGACTATTTAACTTGACAACCGCAGAAAGAGCGGAACAGCACTAGAAATGACTTAGGTCGATCGGCGTAACTTTGCCTAACCTAATCGAGCCTATAACTTGACTCAAGGGACGAGCAAAGGCTATGCCAAGCCTTGCATTATGGAAACGTGCATGCTTTAGCAAGCATTCACACAGGCGACGCCTATGACGTAGGCTATTTCATAACTTTGTGTCGAAGACCAACTTTTCTTCTCCCAAGCCACGGGACGAAGGATCGAGTGTCATTTTCAAAGCACGCCGTGCCCCAACTCTAAGCCGACCGTGGGACGTTTTTCCATGTTCTAACTCATTTTGACCCGTCGGAATTATTTCCTCAGCTATGTGGATTCATCTCTTTTATTATTAAGCCTACTTGTGCAAGTTGAAAACACGATTTATTATGTGATGGCAAAGATGAGGCAAGTTCACCGAAACTACCCCACCTGAGCGAGCGGTCGCCTCGACCGAGCGATGTCTTCCAGCAGCCGTTGTAAGGCTAAGGCCGAACGCCGTCGACATTTCGATTTCTCCGATTGACTGAGCGGGACGGGGCACTACAGCTGGTTCCTGGAAGCTGTTCGTGCTCGTGTGGGGCGAATAAAGCTTTGAGCAACGGTGGTTCATTCACCCCAGCATCTCATTCTCGCCTGTCATCGCTGCTGTTGCCTTTTACAGTAACTTCTTTTTAGAAGCTCTACTGCCGATAGTTGCTTGCACAAAGTCTCTTTAGATTTTTTGTGTATTACGTAGAATCTTTTTAGATCCTCGTAATTCAGAATCCTCCAGGATCTCTGTTGCACATCTTCTTTAAGGTGCTGCATTTGAAATGTTGTGTGTACAATTGTTTCAGTTTCAGAATTTTCCATCGAAAATTGTGCCTCGGCACTAATAGTGTGTTTTTGTGAAAAAAGAAGAAACGAAAAAAGAAATAAAGAAGGAGAAGGCGCCTTCGACGTTCCGTGCCGACGCCGCGTGCAGCAGCCGGAGGGGGGAGGAGGGCGAACGGGGAAGGGGGCTGTCGGAGGGGGGAGGAAATTTTGTGGAGGAGGTGGGAACGAACGGACAAGTGGGTGGGTGGGGGGGTTTGGGTTTTGGGTTTTGTTTTTTGTTTTCTTTTTTTCTTTGGTAGCCCTTAGTAAAATGGTTCATTTTAGGTTGCCCTTAGTAAAAATATAAGTGTAGGATGGTTGCCCTTAGTAGGTTGGTGGCCCTTAGTAAAAAGGGGGTGTCCTTTAACATTTGTCTTTTTTTTAACCAAAACAATAAAAGGACCTCCTGCAAAATCTAAAAGGAACCTTGGACAAAATCTAACATGAACCTCGGGCAAAATCTAAAGGAGGATTTTCTTTGAATTTAAAAGATATTTGTATGTATTGTCACTTTGATTTTGGGATGGACCTTTTATATTCTAAAAGACAACTTTGACCTTTATGAAAAATATGATTTTATTTTAGATGTTATATAAACAATATACTAAATCTAGGAGCCTTATCTTAATAGGGGGACTTGGGCGGTCATCCAGCCTACACACCCTCAGGACCGAGCCTAATTGAATATATTAATTTAAGGCGGATCTAAGATTGAGTGGTGAACAGGACTAAGAACATAAGCACTTTTTTTTAAAAAAGTTTATGTGTGAGGAGGTGGGGAGCAAGCCAGTTTAAGAATATTAGGCTATAAGCCTTTGACGGTAGAGAGTTAAATAAAAGATCTCAAACTAATTCCTTAAGAGAGAAGGTAGATGTCTTGAATGAACCAAAGCAAGTGTCATTTTCTGGTCCAAAATATTTTTGTTGTAGTTTTTGGAAACAATATGCACAAGTGAAGACTATAACTCTCAATGCAAGTCAAGCCGGTTAAGAGAAACAAAAAGCAATTAAAACCGCCACTTGTTGTAATTAAGCACTAATATAGATCTTCATGTGGTGTTGGTTATCTATATCTATATCCGTATGAACAAACTAGGGTTGTTTTTCGTGATGAAAGACAAGATAATAAATGACTGATCGATATAAGTATATCGGACAAAACATGGAGTGTCGCAATTAAAATGAAGTAAACTTAAACCCCCCCCCCCCCCCCCTATATATATATATATATATATATATATATATATATATATATATATAGAGAGAGAGAGAGAGAGAGAGAGAGAGAGAGAGAGAGAGAGGCAAATTGACCTCTAGCCTAGTGGTTAAGAGAGATGCATGCAGTCCAAGTTGTCCGAGTTCGAGCCCAGTGGAGACGAGTTCGCCACAACTACCCATTGCTTCAAATATATATATATATATATATATATATATATATATATATATATATATATATATGCAAATGACCTCTAGCCTAGTGGTTAAGAGAGATGCATGCGGCCGGAGTGGGTCAGGAGATCGATTCCCGGTGGGAGCGTTCACCACAATTACGTTCTTTCAATATATATATATATATATATATATATATATATATATATATATATATATATATATATATATATGACCTCTAGCCTAGTGGTTAAGAGAGATGCATGCGGCCTGAGTGGTCAGAAGATCGATTCCCGGTGGGAGCGTTCGCCACAATTACTTTCTTTCAAAATATATATATATATATATATATATATATATATATTTTTTTTTTTTTTTTTTTTTTTTTTTTTGAAGAAAGGGTTCTTTATTCATAAATGGATAGAAACTTTACACCATACGATCACTTAGTACTGAATATATATATATATATATATATATATATATATATATATAGTGTCAGAGGTAGTTCAAAGTGTCAAAGGTAAATCACTCATTTCAAAATAGAGAAATTTTGAGTTGGCTCACACTTGTTTTACAAAAATTTAAAGTGCACTCCACCGAATTACCATAATGCGTAAAAATCCTCCACTTTTTACGAAAACTGCCAATGACCAACAGTCAACTCCTTTGATCTCCCATTTATGTGGTGTGAACCTTGAATTATGATCAAAATATCCTCAAATTAGTGGGGTACACATTAAATTATGGTAAAATAAGTGGGATGCAACTCATTTTTTTTTATGTAGGTCAAAGTAGTTGATTGTTAATCATTGACGGTTTCCGTTAAAAGTTGAGAATTTCATATATTATGATAATTCGGTGTGGTGCACCTTGTATTATGAAAAAAAAATTGAGGCAACTCAAAATTTCTCTTCAAAATATTATTATGAAATGATATAAATAATAAATAATGTAAAATCAATTTATGAAAGGAGTGTGGGAAGTATAAAAAAAAATAGTCTACAACATAAATATGACTTTTGCAACCAAATAGAAAAGATGAAGAACGATGGAAATTAACCGATAAAAGTATTCTCGACCGAATATGAATAGTTGTTGTTGTACTAAAGTCTTGCAACAAATTGTGGTCGTTGTCATGAAGTGGACCTTACATATGCAAGACACGAGCGCAGCCGTAGGTTGGTGCGTACGTGTACGCCTTTCGGTTTCGGAACATTGACATTTGTTGCTCTAAAGTTTGATCACTTGCAACCAATTTTTTCGCATAAGATGAACGCTAAAAAAAAGAAAAAGGAGAAGATGAAGAGAGCACTAATTGCCAAATTTTCTTTCAAAGCACAATGGTCCAAAATGGACTTATGTCCTCACGTAGGGGAAAGGCCAAACAAAACCAACTCATCTACACCTTCAATTCCTTGGATTCTAGCCAGACAGGATCCTTTAGTGCATCACCCACAAATCGATATTTTTTTTATATTGGAGAATCGTAATTGTCAAAAAAGGTTTTCACAATTTACAAAAGATATCAAATTGGGTTATACCAAATTATTCTTAATTTATAAGAAAATTTTTATTTTTTATTTTTTAAAAGTGTAGTAAATTGAGGATATTTTTGGTATGCTATTTTAAAAATTCTTGAACATTGTAAAAGTCTTATTGGCAATTATAATTTTTTTTTATTAAAACTTTTCCACCGTAAGTGGTATTTAAGGACAGACTTTTACATATGAACTGAGATATACTTTAGCCCAACTAAGATTAAATTATTTTTATATGACACTAGCCTGCATTGCCGTCCAAATCTCAGTTTATACCAAATTTATATTAGTTTTGTCAAACTTTTATCTCAACTCAACCCAACTAACCAAACATAAACTAGTCTATTGTTCCCCAAAATAAGTCCCCCAAGTATAGCCGAAGGCGACTCAAATTTTTGAATCCACTAGTGGTGTTATTAATCTTTCCCTCTAATTACAAATATATAATTTAATCATACATAAAACGAATTATAACATTTTATATATCATTAATATTAGGGTTTATTTAAATTTTTTAGGTTTGAAAAACATTCAGAAAATAGCGTTTGGGTCCTAAAAATATTCAGCTTGAAGATTTGGGTCGTGAGATGACAGTTGACCGACGATAACTATTCAAAATATGTTAATAAATAATATAGAGTTAATTAGACTTATGGTCCATAAACATTATTCTCCTTCTTTAGTTTTGATTTAATTTATTTATTAACACAATTTAGATGGTCAGCATTGGTCATCGTTATCTTAGACTCAAATTCTAAATTGCATATCGACCCAAACTCTAATTTTTAAACATTTATGGGACCAAAATCTAAATAACCGTTTATATATATATATATATATATATATATATATATATATATATATATATATATATATATATATATATATATATATATATATATACATGGGGTAAAGTGCATTTAAACCCTTCTTAGATGTTACGAAAATACAATTAAAGACTTCATGATTTGAAAAACCCAGTCTATTTCAATTATGCTCAAATCACTCCTCCTGCTGTTAACAACCGTTAAAATCGTCTTAAAGACGATTTTTTCCCTCCCCTCCCCCCCCCCCCCCCCCCCCCCCCCCTCTCCGGTGATGGGGGCGCGTCGGGAGGCAAGGGGCGGCCGGCGGAGGGAGGAGGGGGGGGAGGGCTGGCGGAGAGAGGAGGGGGGGGTCCGGGGCGGGTTGGCGGAGGGAGGAGGGGGGGTCGGGTCGGGGGGTGGGGCTGGCCGGCGGAGGGACTGGCCGACGGTGGAAATGGGAGGGGGACTGGTAGGAAAGGGGGAAGGGTAGTTTAGGTATTTTTAAAAAGAAAAAACATCACTAACGGCCATTTCTAACGACTATTTGACGGTAAGAGCCTTTTTGCTCGCGCGGACATTCTAAGAAGATGCTGACTGCGTAAATTTTCTAAAAAAATTTATTTTGCGAACGAGACAAATCTAAGAAGGGTTTAAATGCACTTTACCCATATATATGTTGTTAGAATGAAACGTAATTAATTAGTGCTCAAGCTAAGCTAGATTAAGAATGCTATTTTTGTCATTAAACTAATAAAAGAAAGAGAAACATGCCCTCATAGTCACAATCCATCATCCATGTTCTAAATTCCCTAATCCCAATTGCATCACGTGTCACTACCCACTGCCTATTCCACCTCACTCCACCCAAAGAACAAAAAAGATACAACCTTACTTTAATTATTAATTATTTTTCTTAAGCAAAGGAACAACATTAAGAGCATCTCCAACCCTATTATGACTTTGGAAAAAAGTTAATGTCACATAGGAATGACAAAATTTTATTCAAAAATTCTTCTCCAATGCAATTGTCAAGTCAATTGTGAAGCTTATGTGGCAAAAATTAAAGAAAACATTGTGAAGTTGTTTGTCTTGTTCTAGACAATGCACTTGACAATGTCTTCTCTTCCATGTCATCAATTATGAATAAAAAAATATTAGAAAAAAGAAAAAAGATGAGTAGTTGTCTTAAAAGTTGTCTTGGAAGTTGAAAAAAATATTTTTTATTGTCTTCTCAATACTTTTGCATTGGAGAGAGTTTTTCTATCTCATTGTATTTTGAGATATAATTTTGCTACATAAACAAGACATTGTCTTGTGGCTCATGCCACATAGGAGCCACCTAAGACTCACAACACTTAACAAGACAATAGGGTTGGAGATGCTCTAAGCCACAACATGCCCAAACTTTTGTCTCAAGTATACAAAATGTAACAGGTCACATAGTATGCCAAAAAAAAAGAAAAGAAAAAATCAACTTAGGCATCAGGATAGAATTTTTTTTTCGTCTAATCTAATTCACAGGCAATAGTTTTTTTTTTTTTAAATGTCCGATGGACACGATCGAGATTTGTACTATACATTACAAGACATGTTTATCGATCTGAATTCTATTCGAATTTGTACTACACATGCTACAATACATGTATATCAATATTTGTACTTACATGCTGCAATAAATGTCTATCGAAATATAGAAACTAGCATATATTTTCAATTTTTTAAAACCTAGCTAATACCCCGATCCTCTATATGGAATAAACAAAATTTTAAGATATATTCTCATTATTTAACCAAAATTTTGATTAATTTACAAAAAAAATTGGACATTTGCTATTTTTTTTAAAATAGTGGGATAAGCTAGTTTCTATATTTTGATCGGGACATTTGCTAAATATTTCAAAGAATAATAATATGCTCCCATCTTGGTTCGAATCTAGATAGATGGAGTGGATGCCTCACACCTCAACCACACAATAAGTGATTGGGGACGCAATAAAAAATTTGAAAAATGTAACATGTACCCATCTTACATTTAGGCCTCGTTTGGTTCACGGATTTAAGGAATCAAGAAAGTAAAGTTATTCCTTTACTTTGTTTGGTAGCCACAAACTTGGGAATCAATTTTCTGACAAGGAAAAAAATTGGTGGGAATATGGTTCCACTCAAGACCCATGGAATTGATTTTCTCTCTTCCTTTCCCAACATTTATTACAAAAGTTATGACAAAAGTAACCATGTGTCATTGCTTATTTTACCATTAATGTTATTTTTTTATGATATTATTTTTATTTTAAAAGATAAGGATATTATTGGAACATTGTTATATTTTGCTTTCCTTTCCTAGGTAGTTTTCTTGTTTTACCAAACAACGGATAGGAAATGTGACAGGAATCCTACTTTTTCATTCCCATAAAAAATACAAGGAAATTCATTTCCTTTCCGTGAACCAAACGAGGCCTTAGGATTTAGTCTGGAATTGTTGTTACTCTTAAAAAATGACATCGCAAACACTAGTGGAGCCAGCTTGGAAATAAGATAGGCTCCAATCCATCACTTTTTTTTATACGAGTCAGCCCACATCCTACACTCTAGTCCGCCACAGCTTGAATTATTGGTTCCGTCCTTTTATACAACTTTGAATAACAAGTTAGTGCTTTTAAAGTTATCCCAAAATTGAACTAATTTTATTTTTTTTATAAATTATTTTAGGGGATGAGCATTATTTGTTTTGGATCGAAAACTGAACCGAACTGAATAAGAAATTTGATTCGGTTTGAATTTTTTTATTAGGTTTCGGTTTTGAAAAAACTGAAATTCTTTATTCTGTTTCTGTTTCTATTTCGATTTTGAGTTTCTTTTCAAAAGCGAAAATCGAATAAGATTTATATAATTATATAAATACCTATAATTCTTTCTTATTATATGATTAAAAATGTGTATTTTTTTGTGTATATTTAAAAATAATAATTTATGTATTATTTTGAAGTTCAACTTTGATAATTTAATAAATAGTCCAACTTTAGACAAAATTTTAAAATACAACAAATGTGTGCATAAAAATTATAATTTTTAATATAATTTAACTACAATTCAAACTTTAGACTCGACCCATTAAACAATAGGAATAGTCCAATCGGATAAAGCAAATATTTTATTCAGTTCGTTTCGATTTCAGTTTTGGCTAATTTTAGTTCAGTTTCGATTTGGATTTTTGGAATTTCAGTTTATTCAGTTTTGACTTTTTCGGTTCGATTGAAACCGAATAAACCGAATGCTCACCCATAAATTATTCTTACCAAATAACCGTTGTTGTCACATCTCAGAACCAGAATATTGATAATTAGAGACGGACCAGGCTAGCTACGTATTCTAAAGTACTCCAGTACCCTACGGTACGATCAAAGCTGTAGATATGGCACTACCAAAATAAGTCAAATCAGCGACGTATTTAGCGACTCCGTGAAATTTTGTCGCTAATTTTTGGGGATTTAGCGACGTTAATATAAGACGTCGCTGTTTGTTGCCAACAGCGACTAATAGCGACGTCTAGCGGCTACATTTTGTTAAATGGGGTAGTGCGTCGCAAGTTCGTCGGTACTCGTCGCTGATATAGCGACGTTTAGCGACGCATATTAAGTTGTGTCGCCATTTATTATATATCAGCGGCGTTTTGCGACGTCCTATGCGGACGTCGCTAATCGTTTCATATAGCCAGCGAGGGTTTCCTTTTCGATCATTTCACAATTTTTTTCCCCCCAATTTTGGGCGCGCTCCTCCTCCGCGACGCTCCTCCGGCGATTTTCCTCCTCCTCCGCGACGCTCCTCCGGCGATCTCCCTCCTCCGGCCTCCTCATTCTCCTCCTCCTCCTTCCTCAGGTAGCTCCTCCTTCTCCTCCTTCTCCTCCTCCTCCTTCCTCTGGTAGCTCCTCCCCAGTTTCTCCTCGTCTTCTAGCTCTCTCTCGCTTCTAGTTCGTGTCCACGAGAGCGTGGACTCGCTGCGGGGGACACGAGAGCGTGGACTCGCTTCTAGTTCGTGTGACACCTATTTTGTTGGTTTGGACACGTCGTGTCCCACTGTGTGGATACGAGATTCACAGTGTGACACCTATATACTGAAAAATCTCATTTTTTTGGGCATATCAACTGTCAATTTGATGTTTTGCTTGGATTCAAATTCTAATTTAGGGTTCGAGCCCTATTTACTGATACTGGTAGTTTTTTTGGGTATTTTCAGGGTTTTGAAATGATGAATAAATTGACTAATAATTATTATTGAGCCCTATAAAATTTCAGCTATGTCACGAATGATGGATACTAATCCTGTGAATGAGTTTTCTCCTAAGTATTCTCGACAGTTGAGTATGACTTAGCTCACTGACATTACTGAAATATGGGATAATTAGACTTTCTGTTCAGTACCCTTTGACCGAATTAAGTTGACCTGAATACCATATTTTAAATCCTAAATCTACGGCACGACATCGTGATCAGGACATAGTCCCTGCAGCCATTCGACTGGCGAGGCAGAAACTATGTAGCCGTAGATAAAGTTGACTGTCCTCCGACCCTCATCCCTCGGCAATGATGATACGACAACCTATCACTATATCTTATATATATAGTAGTAGATGATGTCTTAGTATTACATTATATGAGTTCATCTTGATTCTGTTACATTCTTCAGATACTACATACGATAAGAACATATACTACACCATATGTACAGAACATAGATGATTCACACTAATGTATGCTAGAATGAATTTTAGGGTTGTGTTCTGAGCCATCCGTCATCTGCTACTTGGCAAAAAATCGAATTTATTGTACTTTATCTGCTTTCGAAAATGTACTCAAATTACATGATGGTTCCTTTAGTTAGCTTGCTTATGTTACAATTATATTAGCTTGCTTACCAGATGGCACCCATGACCCGAGGAGCGGCACGTCGTTTGAGGGAAACAGTAAATGCTGAGGTGGCTCCTCCTACAGTTAAGGAGGAAGTGGCGCCGGTTGCTAGTGAGACCGGGAGTTCTATTCATCCAGCACCGGTAGCTAGTGAAACCGAGAGGACTCTTCATGCAGTCCTTGCAAGGGACGACAGCTCTCATCGCGCCAAAAATCTCGCTTTTTCGAGGTGGTTGCGTGAACGTATCACTGAGCGTTTGCGTGAGCAGCGTGGTTCTCATTAGCTATTAGTACTTATTTGTATTGGACTATTTGTATTGGGTTGTTTTTGTATTAGACTATTTGTATTGGACTACATATATGAATTAGTACTATGTCAATCTCTGGATTGTATTGGTACTATGACTCTCATCCCTAGGCAATGATGATACGACAACCAACCAGAGAGGATACTCTGAGAGATCCATCTGAGTAGGACGTATACTCTGAGAGATCACCTTTACAAGTATGATATCAGTAGTGGGATTGAGTGTGTACGTCCTACTCAGATGGGTCTCTCACTATTACTATTTTTTTCTGACAGCATGGTGGATGTGCTCCGTCAACAGATTCTTGCTCCGAGCCAAAACTTTGTCCTGGAGCTCAAGTGGACATCCTTGGTGTAGAGCTCGAGTGAGAGGTTCCTGACAGCATGGTGGTCTTCTTTGTCAAAGTATCCGTGCTCGTCCCACAACCAATGTGTGATGAGCACGGATACTTTGACAAAGGAGACCACCATTCTGTCAGGAACCTCTCACTCGAGCTCTACACCAAGGATGTCCACTTGAGCTCCGGGGCAAAGTTTTGGCTCGGAGCAAGAATCTGTTGACAGAGCACATCCACCATGCTGTCAGAAAAAATAGTAACGGTGAGAGACCCATCTGAGTAGGACGTACACACTCAATCCCACTACTGATATCATTCTTGTAAAGGTGATCTCTCAGAGTATACGTCCTATTCAGATGGATCTGCAGAGTATCCTCTCCGGTTGGGTTGTGTTCTGAGCCATCCGTTCTCACACTTAAAATACATATTAATTAGAACTGTGTTTTGTATTTTCGGGAAAACCAGGAATTTGATTCTGTATTTTGTATTTTGGTTTCTGTATTTTGGCTCCAGCTTCATTTGCATTAATCTACGGTACGACATGGTCCCTACAGCCATTCGACTGGCGAGGCAGAAACTATATAGCCGTAGATAAAGTTGACTGTCCTCCGACCCTCATCCCTCGACAATGATGATACGACAACCTATCACTATATCTTATATATATAGTAGTAGATGATGTCTTAGTATTACATTATGTGAGTTCATCTTGATTCTGTTACATTCTTCAGATACTACATACGATAAGAACATATACTACACCATATGTACAGAACATAGATGATTCACACTAATGTATGCTAGAATGAATTTTAGGTTGTGTTCTGAGCCATCCTTCATCTGCCCCCTTCCCTGAGCCATCCTTCATCTCTCATTTTCCTCCGGGTCCACTCTACTCCCAATCTATTCCTCTTTATACACGGATCTACAGAATAAATGCCATCCGAGGAAGGCAAAACTGAATCAGCATTGTCTTCCGGATTGTCCTCATCAAGGCATAACGGGCTGCTCAGCGTGCCCAGCTTCTTCAACTTCTCGCTGGCTGCAGAGTCGAAATGGGAACGGGTCCTCTTTGCCGGCTCGGAGCTCTGACTCGCACTCGTCGCCTCGCTACCCGGTTTCCTCTCCTCCTCTGACGCGGGTCATAAGAAAAGAAATTTCGTACCTCTTCTTCACATAAACATCATTGCCGCCTTGTACTCGAGCCTCCTCGTCTTTGACGCTATCCAACTTCTCGGTACCTACATTGTCACTCGAATCCTTCCTTCGACTCGTATCGTCCTTTTATTCGCCTGTCTTTTCGCTCCCTATCTTGCAATCATCTGCTATCACTGCCGTCACATTCGACTCCTTCTCTGATGACTCCGAGGAGGAGGAGGAAGACTCGGAGAATGAGTCAAATGAGTCGGCGGTGATAGCAGATGATTGCAAGACAGGGAGCGAAAAGACAGACGAATAAGAGGACGATACGAGTCGAAGGGGAGATTCGAGTGACAATGTAGACACCGAGAAGTTGGATAGCGTCACAGACGAGGAGGCTTGAGTACAAGGCGGAAATGATATTTATGTGAAGAAGAGGTACGAAATTTCTTTTCTTATGACCCGCGTCAGAGGAGGAGAGAAAACCGGTAGCGAGGCGACGAGTGCGAGTCAGAGCTCTAGGCCGGCAAAGAGGACCCGTTCCCATTTCGACTCTGCAGCCAGCGGGGAGTTGAAGAAGCTGGGCACGCTGAGCAACCCGTTATGCCTTGATGAAGACGATCCGGAAGACAATGCTGATTCAGTTTTGCCTTCCTTGATGGTATTGATTCTGTAGAGCCGGGGGAAGTGGCTCCTCCTCGGCAATGATGATACGACAACCTATCACTATATCTTATATAGTAGTAGATGACGTTTTAGTATTACATTATGTGAGTTCATCTTGATTCTGTTACATTCTTCAGATACTACATTCGATAAGAACATATACTACACCATATGTACAGAGCATAGATGATTCACACTAATGTATGCTAGAATGAATTTTGGGTTGTGTTCTGAGCCATCCGTTCTGATCAAGCATCTTCCTTCTCCTCTCCTCCACCATGGCTCTGAACCCATCTGCTCCTCCCTACTTCCATTCTTCTTATTTGACTCTCTCAGCCGCATATGATATCCAGCTCAAGTGTAGAGTCGGGGGAGAAGAAGTGGACAGGAAGAAGAGGGAGAAGCAGCACAGCCGGCGGCATGACCCGGAGGAAGTACAGATGTTTTCTTCAAATCCGTAGGAGAACTATATATATCTTTTAACAATATGTCATCTTGTCAAAGACCCTTAATGTGACAACCATCTTACCGCGGTGTCGGAAGACTAACATGTCATAATTTTCTAAGCCGTGTGTTTTGACATAATCCTCCCAACTCTTTCCTCCTATGTAGTAATCTTGCATTATTACATAGAACTGAAATCCGGTTGGAGGATTATGTCAAAATATACGGCTTAGAAAATTATGACATGTTAGTCTTCCGACACCGCGGTAACATGGATGTCACATTAAGGGTCTTTGACAAGGTGATATGTTGTAAAAAAATATATCCTTATAGTTCTCCTACGTATGTTGAAGAAAACCTCTGTACTTCCTCCGGGTCATGCCGCCGGCTGTGCTGCTTCCCCCTCCTCTTCCTGTCCACTTCTTCTCCCCCGACTCTACACTTGAGCTGGATACATATGTGGCTGAGAGAGTCAAATAAGAAGAAGGGAAGTAGGGAGGAGCAGATGGGTTCAGAGCCATGGTGGAGGAGAGGAGAAGGAAGATGCTTGATCAGAACTTGAGGTGGAAAAGTTGTGACGTTGATAGCGTGAGAGAGGGAGAGGGTGGAAAAGTTCTTCTTCCCCGACTCTACACTTCAGGTGGATATCATATTTTGGTTTCTGTATTTTGGCTCCAGCTCCATTTATATTAATCTACGGTACGACATCGTGATCAGGACATAGTCCCTGCAGCCACTCGACTGGCGAGGCAGAAACTATGTAGCCGTAGATAAAGTTGACTGTCCTCCGACCCTCATCCCTCGGCAATGATGATACGACAACCTATCACTATATCTTATATATATAGTAGTAGATGATGTCTTAGTATTACATTATGTGAGTTCATCTTGATTCTATTACATTCTTCAGATACTACATACGATAAGAACATATACTACACCATATGTACAGAACATAGATGATTCACACTAATGTATATGCTAGAATAAATTTTAGGTTGTGTTCTGAGCCATTCGTTCCCATACTTGGCAATTAAGTTGTGGACCATTATGTTTGACATTGTTGTTACAAATTTTCATATATCTGTGTTGATTGATGAGATTGTGTTTCAAACGTGTTCGTGTTTGTGTGTATCTGTGTTGTTTGATACTGTGTTCGTGATACACACCGTTGTTGCTGTAACAAATGGTGTGGGGGATGCTGCAAATGCTGCAGAGGATGCTGCAAATGCTGCAGGGAATGCTGCAAATGCTGTATTTTTTATTTTTTTTAATATTAGCGACGTTCAGCAACGATTACCGACGTTCAGCGACAAAAAAAACGTCGCTATCAACGTCGCTAACTGTGAGGAATATCGTCGCTGATCGTCACTAAACGTCGGTACTGTAGCGACGTAGAAAAAGTCGCAGAACGTCGCCATATGGCTCTCAAGCCAGGTCAGTATCGATGCATGTCAAGTCGCTTAACGTTGCTAGTACACGTCGATAAATGATGACGCTTTACGTCGCCAGCAGTCGCTGAATTAGCGACGTAGCAGCATCGCTAAAGCTCGTCGCAATAGCGACGTATTGCGACGTTTTCTTGTTTAGCGACTAGGTTAATCGCGACTACGTGCATACGTCGCTAAATACATCGCTAATAGAAATTAGCGACGTATTTTCCCTATTTAGCGACGCATTGAGGCGTCGCTGATTTGACAGATTTTATTAGTGTGGGAGTTACTACTACAAGTCAACAGTCAAACCTAGGCCAAGAAATCCTAGATATCTCAATCACAGACAATTAAGTAAAGTGGAGTATGATCAGGCATATAAGATAGTAAAGCGTCCAAACTATAATATATAGATGATCATGAAGCTAGTATTACAAAATAAAAATTAGCAAGAGTATAAATCATACATGATCAACTCTAACTGCAAACTAGTAAATACAAATAATGTTTATGCCTGTAGGCTAAATGTCAATGTGGCAAGATGCCTCAAAAGAATAGATACACAAGACTAGTGGATGAAGGAAGAAAATCCACTTATGCATCATGGTGCTCTAGGTGGTCACCATCAAGTGGAAGGTCCGAAAGATCCTCGAACTTCTCTACCAGATCTGGCCAAACAAAACCAGTAGATCAGATCCCCTGATAGCAAGTAACAAAAAAAGAAGAAGCCAAACTATGAACTAAAACCAGCATGCAATCATAACCATACTTAAGTAAAACAGTAAAAAGCAAGCAGGAATAATGTAAAGGTACCATAGGATAATGAAAGAAAACTAAAAAAGTGTGGTAAATCGGACATGTAAGTATGTAAGTGAAATTAAGTATATGATCATGCAAGATGAAGCCGAACAAGCAAACATGTAAGTGAAACCGAGCATGTGAGCATGACAGTAGCATGTAAAAGAAACATGTAGGAATATAAATTCTGAAATTAACAAGATAGAGCAAGACTAGACTAGACATGACTGGACTCTATCAATCAATCACCGCCAAACAATGAGTACGGATTGATACATTAGCTAATTAGGTTTATCACAAATCCTAATTACTAACATATACAATTTGATCAGAAATCCAATCCGACTGCTCGCCCTGTAGACTACCCAATTTATCCAGGCCACAGATGCAAGAATATATATAGCAGATACACCGTCCAAGAGACGTGTATCCTAATGAGTAAGCTCCGCACGACGACAAGCTAATAGAAGTACAATATATTGGATATACTGGATTGTCCCATTCGACGGTGTGCTAGAAATGTGTCCCTCATGACGGAGAGCAACAGATCCATGGTAAATATTGGAATAAAGGGCTTGCAAGTAACCAGAAAAATCTTTCCTCCCAATGCATCTAGATAATCAAGCTAGTTGTTTAGTTCTTAACATTTTCTAACAAGATTCTGGGTGTGGCATTCCGTAGAATCCATCCTAGATATGGTACATACAATACTGGACAAGACAAGCAATATTGCATTATAACAAGCCACAACAGGAATAAAAGTATCGAGAATAGGAGTGCGCTACAACGAGCCACTATATCAAGTAAGACAGTAATGGGATCAAGAGTGCTCCATGACAAGCCACTATCATGTAGGAACCCTAGGGGGGGTGAATAGGGTTAAGCTAACTAATCAAGCACTTAGCACAAGCTAATTGGCAATTTAAAAATATAAGTGCAAGAGAAGAAGCAAACACAATACCGACACCCGATGTATCCTGGTATCCTCCTAAGAGGTAGTCCAGTCCCGGAACTCTCTCCGGCTTTAATCCACTATTTGAGCAAATAGTTACACACGAGTTTGGATCCGAAGAACTCGCCAACTTCTTACACAAGAGCTTTAATCCGAAGGGCTCTCCGACTTCAACCGAGAGTTTGGATACGAAGACTCCCCAACTTCAACCGAGAGTTTGGATACGAAGACTCTCCAACTTCAACCTTTCACAATAGGTTTTGATCTCCTTATACAATAGGATAAAGATCTCACTTTTCAACTCAATAACTCTAACACAATTTGTGAGTGGCAAATGAAAGCTTTGTAGACTTGTTTGTGGATAGGCTTTGGTGGTTTAAAAAATTTTAGGCTCGAAGCATCCACCTTGAATGAAGGGGTTCAAGACTATTTATAACCAAAGCTTGAAAAGAAGCCAAAGGCAACTTTTCAGTCACGAACTGGCATACCGCCGGTATGATCCGGCATACCGGCGGTATACCATTCTGGGATTATAACGGCTAGAAATATAGCCGTTAGGATCATTAATGGCTGGAAATCCGACCGTTGGAATTTCAACGTTTCGGAAGCAGTATACCGTCGGTATGGACCGGTATGCCGTCAGTATGCCGGTTTTGTAAACAGAAACTTTCTGTGAACGAAAACCGGTATACCGTCGGTATACGCCGGTATAACGTTGGTATACGCCGGTATACCGTCGGTATGCCGTTTTCCACCAAAAATGATCCTGGGCTTATTTCTGCCATAGCTTTCGATTTTGCCATCCATTTCTTGTGTTTACAATAATTCCTAAGATTCATTACAGACTCCAGATAAACTTAGGCAGGTGCAGGCTTCTTCAGAGTCTTGAAATGATGTTGGCAAGGCTTGGCTTCTTCCTTTGATAGGTGCTGGCTTTTTTCCTTGGCGGCAGCTGTCCAAAGATATCCAGTTTGCAAAAACTGAATACCTTTCGGGGGCTTCGCCTCCGAACCCCCGACGAGGGGCGCTGCCCCCTCGACCCCCGTCCGCTGACCGGGCAGCGGAACCCCCGGTGCGTGGCTCCAGAGATGTCGTCGGGTGGTTCAGAAAAATCTTGTGGGATCCATCGTCTTTGGCCCACCATGATTTCTTCATTGCATATGTCCACATTGATCTTGCTTATTGCTTTTCTGCATGTACATGTTAGACGAACAAAGCAATATACATAGTAGCAACTAGGTTTAATGCACATTAAGACAATGCTGAGTTTAAGTATAAGTGCTAAGGCGATAGCATAAATGTTAGTGATATCATAATGATTAAACTTAATTGGATGACCACAATAAAAAAAATAGTTTTGATTTTGGCAACCCGATTAAATTTAAGATAGATAAGCTCATATCACTAATATGTAAACCAGTAGGCACATATCACCAAAGGTATAAGTATAAGTAGAAATGCTTTTAGCGATAGTATGAAGATTAGCGATAATGAAGTGCTAAACTTAACATATTAACCATAATAAAAAACATGATACAATCATTGGGCCAACATATCAGACAAGCTAGTCATGCACACGAATATCTAGGCAGGCATAGCGATATATAGCAGAAAACATGACATGATATTTATAGAAATCTATTACTAAGAGAAAATCCAGAAACTAAGACAAAATCACGAAGTATGGAAATTTAGGCGTCCAAGTGGATTATCCAACGGATTTTCGTGAATTTTCGAAGGATGATCCAATCGGTCACAACAAGTTTTTGTACATAAAATGGCCCATTGGAAAATCCGATGAATTGTCGCGTATTTTCGAAGGAATTCTGGAACTAGGTAAAAAACTCAGTAAATAGGAAACAAATTTTCAGGACCAGAATTTGGTCCCAGATCTCGCCTAAGTCAAATTCAGCTATAACCAATACTAAGCTAAGCCACATATATCATATGGACTAAGTCTTGGGGTAGTAACTTCCGTATCGTTTTCGATACATAGTTTTCTAACTAAAAAAAATTAGAACACTGGAAGAAAAACAAAACTTAGTTCAAACCAAAATATGAGACGGTCAGAATGACGAGAATACCGAGAGAAACATCTTTAGTAAAACAAGTTCTAGGAAGTACTAAATTATCAAGACCACATAAATCAAACAACAATAAAGCAATATTTGTCCAATAGTTCATCAAGATGTACTTGCCTAAATAGCTCACAACCTAACTCTTCAACTCACCACCAAGAGGGGTTCAGAAATCACAATTTGAGGCTTCGAGACCAAGCTCCTAGCTCACGAGGAAAAATAGAGAGGAATTGAAGAGAGAAGAAGAGTAGGGAGAGAAGGTAAAAAGAAATTTCAAAAAAATTAAACGAGTATATATATATATATATATATATATATATATATATATATATATATATATATATATATATATATATATATATATATATATATATATGAGGAGGGATCCACATTTTCGATTTTTTGCATCCCCAAGCATCCCCATGCTATCCACCGTTGGATGTTGGTTAAGTCATTTAATCTTAACCTTTGAATTGAATGGTTCAAGTCAACGGTTAAGATTAGATGACTTAAACAACATCCAACGATTGTTAACATGGGGATGCTTGGGGATGCCAAAAAATGGGGGATGCGGATCCCTCCTTATATATATATATATATATATATATATATATATATATATATATATATATATATATATATATATATATATATATATGGATTAATCGTGACCGTCGAATCGCGATCCGCGGCTCGATCATGATTAATGTCGATCGTTCATCAAAGAAAACCAAGAAACCATTGGATAGTAGAACGTATCAAAACCAAGAACTATTGGACAAAAGAATGTATCATTACTATTCATCAAAATATCTCAAGTCCTACAGATAGATTTTCGAAAAATCGAAATTGTTACAACTTTTTGCCTTCGAAAAAAATTCCACACGGACGATCTGGCAGTATGCCTCGGATCTTCGACGGGTCTTTGGTCGGAAAGAAAAATTCTCCTATAGAAATTTTGTTAGGTTCTTCGATCTACATGCGGGTCCTAACGTAGGTCTATGGCAAAGCCAACATGTATTCTAATAGTCTTGGATAAACTAGAAATGAGTATGGTTAACAAAACTCAATATACCAGGAGTATCGCACGATACCATAATCGTAAAAATCGAGAAAACTCAAACGAATAACAAATACTCATGTATCCGTATACAAATGTCGATACTGTGAGATGAGTCTCACAGTGGTGACTTTTAAAAAAAAAAAAAACAATAGTTTACACAATAAACAATTGGAAATGTAGCCTAAAATAAAAGACATATATTCAAGTTGCGGAGTAATTCTAAATGTTGTTATATTGGCTAAATGTTAAAGATAAATCTCATAAAATTACAAAAAAAAAAAAAAAAAAAAAAAAAGACAAAAAATAAATAAAACCCTTCTCCTTTGGTAATTCTTCTTCTCACCAAACACCAAATGAAAAGACATACTTTTCCTTTGTTTCTTTCCTCTGATCTCTGACACTGCATCTGCAATGTGTCCTCCGCCGCACTAATCCCCCACGGCACCTCACCCCCCACATTGTTTTTCTCCACACGCCCATCACCTGTATGATGAAATGCCCACCTCAAGAACCCACCTTTCCTCCTCCCTTCCCCCCAAGAACACATCTTTCCTCGCCCCCCCGCCGGCCCCTCCAATGGGCACCTCCCCGTTCCTCCTCCTCCCCGCTCCGGAGCGGTTCTCCGTGGCCGCCCACTCGGCGCTCCTCCTCCTCTCCCTCCTCCTCGCCGCCGCAAAGCGCTCCTCCCCCGATCCCGCCCGCGGCGCCGGGGTGCTCCTCCGGCCCCGGTTCAAGATCGCCTGCGCGTGCTGCCTCTTCCTGCTCTTGCTGCAGCTCGCCACTCTCGGCTACGAAGCAGTACGCGTTGCTGTCGCCAAGCTGAGTGATTGTTCTCTCCTGTACCTCCCGCTCGCGGAAGCGTCGAGCTGGCTCGTCCTGTTTCTGTGGCTCCTGCACTGCAAGTCCAAGGCGCTGGGCAGGTTCCCTTTGCTGGTCAGGTCCTGGTCGGTGGTGGGTTTGTGCTCGTGTGTTGTGACTGCCTATTTCGATGCCAAGGAGCTAGCGGCCGGGAGGCTGAACTCGCACCTGGTCGTGAACTACGCGTCGGTCGTCCCGCTCGCGGCGCTTTCCTTCGTGTTGCTGCGGGGCGTCACCGGGGTCGAGCTAGAGGAAGGTGGTCTCAGGGAGAGATTGGTTTCGGACGACGAGGAGGAGGAGGCGGCCGGGTGCCTGAAGGTCACTCCTTACAGCGATGCCGGGCTGTTTAGCCTCGCGACGCTGTCCTGGCTCAATCCTCTCCTGTCGGTCGGCGCGAGGAGGCCGCTCGAGCTGAGCGACATACCCCTCCTGGCTCCGAAGGATCGAGCCAAGACTTGCTACAAGATCTTGAGCTCGAACTGGGAGAGGTTAAGAGCGGAGGATCCCGGTACGCAGCCCTCGCTGGCGGTGGCGATTCTCCGGTCGTTCTGGAAAGAGGCTGCCTTGAACGCGGTGTTTGCCGGACTGAACACGCTGGCTTCTTACGTCGGTCCTTACTTGATTAGCTACTTCGTCGATTACCTCAGCGGAAATGAAGCCTTCCGTCACGAGGGTTACATCTTGGCGGCAGTGTTTTTCTCCGCCAAGTTGATAGAGACTCTCACAAGCAGGCAGTGGTATGTGGGGGTGGATATATTGGGCATGCATGTCAGATCGGCCTTGACCGCTATGGTTTACCGGAAAGGGCTCAGGCTTTCGGGATTGGCCCGACAGTGCCATACGAGTGGCGAGATCGTGAATTACATGGCGGTTGATGTGCAGAGAATAGGGGACTACTCGTGGTATCTTCACGACATATGGATGCTCCCTCTGCAAATTGCTCTTGCTTTGGCCATTTTGTATAAGAATGTGGGCATCGCAGCTGTTGCCACGTTTATTGCCACGATAGTCTCCATTGTTGTTACCATTCCTCTGGCAAAGATGCAAGAGGAGTATCAGGATAATCTTATGTCAGCAAAGGATGAAAGAATGAGGAAGACCTCTGAGTGTTTAAGGAACATGCGCATCTTGAAGCTTCAGGCTTGGGAGGACCGCTACCGATTGAAGCTAGAGGAGATGAGGAATGTGGAGTTCAAGTGGCTCCGCAAAGCTCTCTATTCCCAGGCTTTTGTCACATTTATCTTTTGGGGATCCCCTATTTTTGTATCGGTCGTAACATTTGGTACTTCTATACTGTTGGGTCATAAGCTAACAGCTGGGAGTGTACTTTCAGCTTTAGCGACATTTAGGATTCTTCAAGAGCCTCTAAGGAATTTCCCTGACTTGGTCTCCATGATTGCACAGACGAAAGTCTCAGTCGACCGAATTTCGGGGTTCTTACAAGACGAAGAGTTGCAAGAAGATGCCACCATAGCTGTTCCTCCAGGTCACACGACCAATGCTATTGAAATTAAAGATGGGGAGTTTTGTTGGGACCCTTCTTCTTCAAGGAATACACTGTCAGCAATACAGTTGCAAGTGGAGAGAGGAATGCGCGTAGCTGCCTGTGGTGTGGTTGGTTCTGGGAAGTCTAGCTTTCTGTCTTGCATACTTGGTGAAATACCGAAAGTATCTGGTGAGGTAAGTGGAATACATATATTGAGCCATCATTTCTAGGCATTCTTGTTACTGTTTTTTTTTTTCCATGCTGACCTTGATCAATTTCAGGTGAGGATCAGTGGTTCTGTAGCTTATGTCTCTCAGTCAGCTTGGATACAGTCTGGAAATATAGAGGAGAACATTCTTTTTGGCAGTCCGATGGACAAGCAAAGATACAAGAGTGCTCTCCATGCTTGCTCACTGAAGAAGGATTTGGAACTGTTGTCACATGGAGATCAAACCATCATTGGTGATAGAGGTATAAATTTGAGTGGTGGCCAGAAGCAAAGGATACAACTTGCTAGAGCCTTATATCAGGATGCAGACATCTACTTGCTTGATGATCCCTTCAGTGCTGTTGATGCACATACTGGAAGTGAATTATTCAAGGTTTGCATGTTAAATTCTTCCTCATTCCTGTTTTGGTGAATATGTGTTCTATATATGCAGTAAAATTCTAAATATTTTGTATGATTTGGTATTACAGGAGTACATACTTACAGCACTAGCTGGCAAGACCGTTGTATATGTCACCCATCAAGTTGAATTTCTTCCAGCAGCTGATATGATATTGGTAAGTTGGCATCGCTTTTTTGATAGTGCATCTCGTGTTTACCTCTTTTTATACCCTTGCTATATGTATACCACAAGTAATTATATCTTCTAAAATTGTAATTGTTAGGTAGGCCAAGTAATAAGGGAGTTGAGGACTACAGTACTTGATCCAACCTCTAACTCCCTATTTTTCATTCATTTGTTGCATACTTCTGTATGGCTTGAGAGCTATAATATCAGTACCAATGGTAATTAATCTATGTGGTCAACTGTATCAGTTGCGTGATCTTGTATCTCTGTTTCGAAAACATTTTGAGCTTTCAACCCCTTTCTTATTTATTGTAAAGTACCTTCAGAGGTCTTTAATGGTCCTCTACTTCAGCATATAGGATATGGACGTTGAAGTATGGACTACTACAGTACTGCAACGTTGTCTAGATGTTTTCTGTTTCCTAAAATCAACTGCGATTACTCAACCACATCAAATACCAACACTTCTTTTACATTTAGATAATTGCTGGAGAGAAACTTCTTGAGAGATCTCTTATATTGTTCTAGATTATTATGGTTGTTGTACCTCATACCACATCACACGACTCAGCATTTTTCTTCATATATAATAACATCGGATGATGTTTGGCTCATTGTCATTCCCCAAAATAAGCTTCATATATTTTTGACTGTGAGCCTGTAAGTGAATCATCTTTGACCGACTTTTGTGTGTAATTATTTTGATGCGTTAAACAAAACATTATTTTTATGTCTGCTCCTTGAAGTGGATTCGCATACACATGATCATCAATTCCATGTCACAGATACACGGACTTGATTACCACAAAGAGGAGAACATTGGCACAATTGAAAGCTGCAAAGTTGAATAACATAATACTCTGAGGTGATGCTTTAAGAAGTGTCTATATGATGCTGTCCTTAAGTTAGGCCGAAGGTGGAAATTTCCTCGGGTTATGAGTAGATTGGTAAGAGTGCATTTATGAAACGTATCTTTTGATATATTAGTTTAAACATGGTAAATGAGAGGAGTTAGCATCATGTACGTCGTGCTTAAGTTTAAACATGAAATGCTGTCTTTGATTTTCCTGTTGAAATGTACTAGTGATACAAGGAGGTAAATTCAAAGCTAAATGTCATTTAATCACTAGTGGGAGGGTCTCAGGTAGTGGGAAAAGGGAGAGTTGGATGGGTTTCCATAACCATGTAAGTCACTTAAATCTCACTGGGGAGTAGTTACTAGTTATATGCCTTGTTTACGCTATGCACGAGAGAAGTAATCTTGATGAAGTAATTAGATATGATCTTCTACACAACTCAGAACCCTAGATCTTTGTTACACATTGATCCTCATTGCACACCACCAAAATCCTTGTCACAACCGGGGTACTTATTTGTTGACATCCCACCAGAAAATAGAGATACTTCTTCTCAACTCCTCCTTTCAACATGTGTTCTTTCATCAGGGTCCTCTTTTCCTTGCAGATTTACAGTCCATCTCACCACCAACTCACTAAGACTGTCCTCTTTTCCTGCCACTGAATAGTGAATACTTCCTCCCCTGTTAACACCTTACTTAGTTTCCTGTCCTTTGCATTCATATCCAACCTTCATCAAGATTTTCTTTGTCAGATCTGAACCTCTATGTTGGTTGTTATTGAGATACTCCTGCTTTTCTATGTTACACGGACACCTATACGTCACTATGCTGTTCGGGCATGACACCACGGATTCGGTGGCTATTTTGGTGTGTACTGTGTATATTTTAGTGTTTGCGTCGTGTCCAATACGTGTCAGACACCTATACGTCACTTCTGCTTTTCTGTGAATTTTGCATAGTAGATATTTTGCACCTGGTTCTAGTTGAAAAACTTTTTTAGGTTAACAATAATAAGTTAGGATATCAAGAGGGTCGATTAGTTGGATGCGACCTCATACAAAGGACTACCTGTAGTATCGCTGCTGAAGAGAATTAGTTGTAGGGACATTTTTATGCTTAATCTATCAAATCACCTATCTTCAGGGTTGCTGAAGGAAATTAGGTCTCAAGGCATTTTGCTATGCTATATTCTATTGTTGTACCTTCATAAATTTTTATTCAGTTTTACTTACTCTTCTTGTTCCAAGTGAAAGGCCTTTTTTGGTTTAACTTGAAGGCTATATAAATGGATTTAGTCGGCAATGGAAGACAAGAGGATGGCCTCATAGGAAGTATATATTTTTTTTCATTACTACACTTGCTAATGATGTTCCTAGTTTTAAAGTGATCTTCCTTACCTTTGATCATTCATTCTTGCAGGTCCTTAAGGAGGGTCATATTATACAAGCTGGCAGATATGAAGAGCTTTTGCAAGCAGGAACTGACTTCAATGCTTTAGTTTCAGCTCACCATGAGGCAATTGAAGCAATGGATATCATGGAATACGGTTCTGAAGACCTGAATGGAATTGCCCATGTTGATGCTTCTTCGTGCAGGAGTAGATTGGAAACAAGTGCAAGTAATGTTGATAATTTAAGTGATGGAAAACCTGAAAAAGAGAATGCAAGAAAGGAGAAAAAGAAAGTCAAGCGCATGAAGAAAAAACAGCTAGTTCAAGAGGAGGAACGGGAAAGGGGGAAAATCAGCTTGAGAATCTACTTGTCATATATGGCAGCAGCATATAAAGGCCTGCTGATACCACTGATTATCATAGCCCAGTCAGCATTTCAGGTCCTCCAGATAGCTAGCAACTGGTGGATGGCTTGGGCAAATCCTCAAACCAAAGGGGATAAACCAAAGACAAGCAGCATGGTTCTTCTGGTTGTTTATATGATCCTTGCTTTTGGGAGTTCGTGGTTTGTGTTTGTCAGAGCTGTTCTTGTGGCTACCTTCGGCTTAGCTGCAGCACAAAAGTTGTTTATAAAGATGCTTAGAACTGTCTTCCGGGCACCAATGTCTTTCTTTGATTCTACTCCAGCTGGACGGATCTTGAATCGTGTAAGTAATCACCTTCCATGTTGAATAATTCTTATTCTTTTAATTCCTCTAAAAGAGTTCTTTGACAATACTTCTGTGTTGTCTTTGTTATTACACCATCATTATTTATGAATTATCAGGTGTCTGTAGATCAAAGTGTTGTCGACCTTGATATTCCTTTCAGACTTGGTGGATTTGCATCAACAACAATACAACTTCTCGGCATAGTTGGTGTCATGTCAAAGGTCACTTGGCAAGTTTTGCTTCTGATCGTTCCAATGGCAGTTGCTTGCTTATGGATGCAGGTAATCATTTGTCTTAACATATTATTTTAATTTTAATATTTCTGAAGATATTTTTAATGAATCTGATAGAAATCAGAGTTAAGAAGAATGGAATGGATGGGCATATGCCAATGGGTATATTTACACCGACACTTGGGGGAGGCACATCTCCAATCCGAGGTGAGACTGAACTCCCTATACTCCCTAAAAACCCCAACCTCACGATGGTAGGGCAATGTGCGTTTGACAAGAGGAAAGTACAAATGAAAAACAACTACAAACAACAATCAACTAACTAATAACTATCACCCCCTCAAACTCTCAAGGATCAACCATCGAAAGTTTGTCCAGTAGGGAGGAGTGCATCTGAATTGTATTTGCCTTTGTGAAGAAGTCCACAATATGCATCTGAGGAGGAGTAACATGCGGTAGCGAGACGGTCCCAAGAAGAAATTGTTGTCTAACATAGTGACAATCAACCTCTATGTGTTTCGTTCTCTCATGAAGCACAAGGTGCATGCAATCTGAACAACATTAGTATTGTCACAACGTAGAGATGTGCAAGGATGTATGCCCAGAAACAGTAAGACCGCAACAGAGCATCATAATATGTACACGAAGATCCAAGGACGAAGTAACTAAGAAGAACAACGATCAAGTGCTGGTGCCCTATACATAAAAGATTCCGCAACAGAGCATGATAATATGTAGTACGGAGTGCAGAAACAAGCTGATTGACGACATGTACACCATGAGAAATATCAAGACGACTGATAGTGAGATAAACCAACATGCCAACTAACTGTCTGTACCGAGACGGATATGAAAGACCATCTCCATGATCAGAACAAATCTTGTGTTTCAAATCAAGAGGCGTAGGTGTTGTGCGAGTATGTGTAAGCGCTTCTCAGTTGTTTCTCTTCAATAAACTTCTGTTGTGAGAGAACTTGTCCACGAAGAGAATGATCAACCTCCAAATCAAGAATTAAAAGTTTAAAAGAATGGAATGGATGCTATATTAGGCATATGCCAATGGGTATATATACACCTACACTCGGGGGAGGCACTTCTCCAATCCAAGATGGGACTAAACTCCCTATACTCTCCACCAGAATCATCACTCATGAACACAGAGAAGAGATGCCGTTATGCTATAGTTGCTTTTTGTTTCCTTTATACATGTTATGTGACTTATGTCAGCTTTCCCAGTTACTTGCGACTTATTGCTCAGGTCCATTAAGCAGCTGTTGGAGGGAATATGCATACAACATTTCTAATGATACTGCACTGGCTTCTTCTGTTTCTGTTTTTCTAACGCTTTTAAGAATTTACTTAATGGTGGAACCATGAGGAGTTAAGAATGGGTGCTTTTGAAACTTGCAAAAATCAAGCACATGTTGATGTGGCAATCATGAATAGTTTGTGAAAAAATTGATGCAAGAATGTGGACGTAGAGTAGAGGAGAAGAGCTTGTCTGACACACATATGGTACATCATGTTTAGAGAGTGAAGATCCACAATCTCTTATAATTTTTAATTTGTATATTTAGGAATTAGATTGGGTGTCTTTTTGAGTGCGCTCAACTTGAAGGGGAGTGTCAAATTAAAAGTTATGTAATATTCAAGTTGTACGTGTTTTCCATGTACAACTTTGAGGGGGAGAGTCGAGAACAGAATCAGAATTCTGATCTCATAGAACAAGAATCCAGTTTGCGTCTACCAGAACAATTTTGGAAGACGTCTGAGTTATTTTCTTGGAGTTTATTTATTGTCTTTGTACTCCTCGATCCTTACAAATAAGAACGATTCCCCAATTTGGGAGATATGGTGGAATTTTCCCCATTAAATTGTTCTCTCCAAAACTAGGGTTAGCTTCCGTACCTTTTCCTCCATATCCCATTAGTACAACAACATACAAATTAAAAAGATGATATCAAGGACCTAGGTTCAAATCTCATTTTGCACACCAATTTAGCATATTTAAAAATAAAACACTATTGCACCAATCCAGATCTTGACCACAAATGGGTATTAGATTTTGGCGTAGGCGTATTAATAATGTAAACACATGCCCTCAACTCTCAGCACAGTTCTGGAATTCTCGTGAAGAGGCGGAGAAACTTCAACACTTTGAATTTTTCGGAATAACGACATTCTGAAAATACATAATGTAGAGGGAGCTGCGCTAAATTTCAGAATTTGTTGGATCAATGATATCTTGAACTTCTTGCTATACCTTTTATAGTTCTGACTTTCTATGTGTCTGGATTAATGAGATAAAGTTGTTATTATAACATGTTCTTTTGTATGCCGCTGATATGAACCCTTTAGTCCCACAACGGAACTCGATGTGGGAGGATATAATCTTGGACTCTCTCCTCTAACAACTAGCTTTTAGGATGAATTCTCCAGTTTCATATCAAATGGATTCAGAGCCTACACAAGTCTCCTGGTTGCAATCGTGCAACACGGGTGGTGCCCTCAGTATGACGGCATTCGACTATAATTCTAGTACAAAGTCAGCCCACGTGAACTCTGAATGAATTCTCCAAAGTTTCATATCAAATGGATTCAAAGCCTACACCATATCTCCCGGTTACAATCGTGCAACAAGGGTGGTGACGTCGGTATAGCAGCATTCGACTGGAACTAGAATTCTAGTGCAAAGTCAGCCGACGCAAACAACGATACTTACTGCAGAGCGTGGTGGATTGTTACGAATCCATTAGTCCCACATCGGTTATATGGAAAACTCGATGTTGGTTGATATAATCTTGGACTCTCTCCTCTTAACGACTAGCTTTTAGAATGAGTCCTCCCAAGATTCATATCGGTCGCTTTTTTACTTATTCTTGAGATAAGACAAATCGTGAAGACCGTCCTTGTCCTGGAGTACTAGCACCAATACCCTCACTCATTCAACTAAAAGCATTCTACTTATTAAACTAGAATGTAATGGTCTCGGATAGAATAAATCTATATTAATAGCAAAGTATGATGAGGCTTACATAAAGAGGATTGGGTTTGTTAACCATAATTATTTGAGATAAACATGAAATGGATATAATACTGATGCAATTTCTTTCATCTCTTGTGTGTACAATTTCTTTGTCTCTCCCACTTGTGCGGGGGTGTGGTCGGGAAAAGAGAGAGGTCTCCTGTTAATGTAGTATGATGGGTGGAGCAGCAGAGTCAATATATAGAAGGAGAATCATACTGCTCGTATATATGTTAATAAGAATTTTCAAGTCAATGAATTTGACTCTTTAGTAGAAAAACTTTGGCATATGAAATCTTTTTCTAGAGTTCATTGCTGTCTCCTCTTAATGTCAGTTAATGTATAACAGGTGAAAGGAGCAGCAGAGTGCGTTGTGAACTCTCTATCATCTCTCTCTCTCTCCCTCTCTCTCTTGTTTGTTTGTGTGTGTTGTGAGGTGGGAGGGTTTGCAAGGGGGAAGAGAGGGAGGGAGAGGTCAAACTGTTAAAGAATTACCCGTATTTGTTTGATAAGAATTTTCTAGTCTATTAAATAACTCCATATTGCAGAAATATTGGCAGTGGCAGGCAATCATTTCTTAGAATTCAGAACTCTCTTCTGAACATATTATAGATAGTAGCATCAGAGTGAGCCGTGAACTCTGAACTGTGATGATTGTAGTTCTACTCTCCGTGATGTTTGTTTTCTGCTTGTTTAGATTTCTATTAGCAAGTATCATGTAGGAACTCCAACAACTGAATATTCTTTTCTTTTGCATTCTTTGTTATCGACCTTCACTCTAACTTTCTTAAGTGATGCTCTCTGATTTGTAGAAATATTATATGGCTTCCTCGAGGGAACTTGTGCGCATTGTTAGCATTCAGAAATCTCCAATAATCAATCTGTTTGGGGAGTCTATTGCTGGAGCTGCTACTATTAGAGGCTTTGGTCAAGAAAAACGTTTCATGAAGAGGAACCTCTATCTTCTTGATTGTTTTTCTAGGCCATTCTTCTGCAGCCTTGCTGCAATTGAATGGTTGTGCCTTCGCATGGAATTGCTATCAACTTTTGTGTTTGCTTTCTGCATGACCCTCCTTGTGAGCTTTCCACATGGAACTATTGATCCAAGTAATGTATCCTGTGACTTCTAAAAATATCATTGTGATATCTCATCTTTAATTTCTTTTTGATATATAATGGAAGTGAACCATGCTTGAAAATTTGAAATTTGTTTTCGAAGTTATACCCATAGACCTTATGAAGATGCTATGTTTGTAAGAATTATAACTTTTATGTAAATATCATCTATTTGGCTGCTTACACTTCGTAGCTATGTTATAGGTATGGCTGGCCTTGCTGTTACTTATGGACTTAATTTAAATGCTCGGTTATCACGATGGATATTGAGTTTTTGTAAACTCGAAAATAAAATCATATCTATTGAGCGCATTCATCAATATTGCCAAATTCCCAGTGAGGCACCACCTATTATTGAAAGTTCTCGCCCTCCGTCTTCTTGGCCAGAGAATGGAAAGATTGAAATGATTGATCTACAGGTGTGTAGCTAAATCTCTTTGTTCTGCTATAGGCTAATCTAGCTAAACTAGTTTCAATTGACTTAAAACTTCTAAAATATATTAAACTAGTGTACCTATAATCTAGACACTTCTTGTGCTACTTTGTGATAATCTAGTCGTCAACTGCCTATTGATGTTTTCTTATTTTGTTTCTTCTTGTTTTCATTAATGATTTAGGCATCTCTCAAAAAAGATTAGGAAGATGAAAGTTGGTAATCTGTGCTCTCTGCTTAAGGATACAGTCCCCAAAGTTCGGACTTTGTAGTATACTACTTGTCAATGTACAAGTTACCTAGATGTTAACCCAATATAGAACTACAATGGCCAAGGAACCTCCCTTTTGTAGCCACCAAAAACTAAACCTAAGAGGAATAGGACCCCTAAACCCTCATTACATGTATCCTAAACCCTAGGATTAGTCTCCACCATTGGATTAAGGTACACCCCATTATGGGCGGGTAAATGCTGGTTTCTTTAGTTCGGTTATCTTGTGCCTATGTTTTGGACCTATCAAGCGATCAAATCAGAGTGTTGAATTTGTTAGACAAAGCTTTCAGAGCTATCGCACCCACTTCTGGGCGGGACCCCGCATGAGACACAGCAGACTGGGCAGGTATACCCACTAGATTACTGTTTCGGGTTGGTATTACCTGCCAGACTGGGCGGTTAGTTCTGGATAGCATGTTAGTTTCTGTAGTTCGGTTGTCATTTTGACTTTGAATACATGAAACAAAGCTTTGGATTCTACTTTTCAGATCTTTTCGTTTCATGTCAAAACTCCTTTTATAACTTGACTTGTCCTGAATGAATGAAGTCTGTCAGGCTGCACAACACTCAACTATTTGAGCTATTTGTGCTCCCTTCACTCGCTTTTGCAGCAACCTGAAGACTCACTCGAGTTCTTGTAAACAACCTGCTAAGGCAAGCCATTACATAGATAAGGATCCTTATGGATCAAAGGTTGCTTACTCCTTTTCCTTATTTTGTTCTACTAAGAGCTTTATAAGGTGTGGATGCTTGGAGGTCTCTGTAGACATTGATTGAGTGGTTAAATTGGTAGCTCGTCCAGGTTTCTTGAAGTCTTTGGTTCACACATCATAAACATCGAAATGCTGACCCCGATTTCTTTTCATAGTATCTTCATGTGCAAGAAGATGTGGAAAGATGGTATGTTAAATTAGGTTGTATGCATTGTTGATTAGAAGCTCAATATAGGAAATGCTCGATGTCATCTATTATCTTTTTGGAATGATCATTTTTATCCCTTTTAAATTAACTTTGAGTAATATCTTAATAATATATCTAAAATACTAGTTCAACTTCATTAGAAATTCATCAGTAAAAGGCACCTGCGTAAGAGTGTTCTTTGCTCTCTCCAAGATCTCAATGAAGTTTGCTAATGCTAATTTGCTACATTGGAATATCAAAGTTCATGTTTACACATGAAACTATTTCTTTGTGTGAATGTTTTGTTGAAATTGATCCCTTGTTTTCTACCTTCCATTAGGTTCGCTACAAAGAGAGCTTGCCTATGGTCCTTCATGGCGTGACCTGCACATTTCCTGGTGGAAAGAAGATCGGGATTGTTGGGCGTACTGGAAGTGGTAAATCAACACTTATACAGGCTCTTTTCCGCCTAATTGAGCCTGTGAGCGGGAAGATAATAATTGATGATGTTGACATCGGCAAAATTGGCCTCCATGACCTCCGTGCGCGGCTCGGTATCATTCCTCAAGACCCCACCTTGTTTGAAGGTACAATCAGAATCAATCTTGACCCTCTCGAGGAGCACTCTGATCATGAAGTCTGGCAGGTGAGCTGAATTATTTCACTCTTCACGAGACAATGCATCCTTTGCATGAACTGTTGAAAAACTCTTTAAGTTTCCTTTTCCTCAGGCACTCGACAAGTGTCAGCTTGGAGATGTCATCCGCCATAAAGATCAAAAGCTTGACAGTCCAGGTATGAATGTGCCATCATGATTTTGCATGTGGCTTTGTTGTTTTCAAGCATTTGATATATATAGACTTTAAGACTAGGAAAAATCATGATGTTTGCAGCTTGATATGTTTGTCCATTGTCTTCATATTGTTGGATTTGAAGTTTTAAATTTGTTCAAAACATATTATATGTTCTCCCTTTATGGAACATCATTATAAGTTTAAGTTATGGGCTTGCCATAATCGTTTATCCTTGATACTGACCCAGTAGAAGGAGCATTAGGCTTGCGTAATAAGGTTATGACTTATGAGTAAAAAATATCAGGCAATCAAGTAAAAGCCTGCCATATATGGATAATCTTTGCCAAGTGAGATGCAGCTGTAAAGAAATTCAATGTTAAGGAAGAGTTCTGTTTTTCTATCTTAGCAATATACCCTTGGTTCTTATGCAATTTATGTCTATTTTCGCAAGTTCGTCCATCTCCCTCGAGTGTGAAAATTCCATATAAGCTCCTTTTTACATTAAAAATTCCAACTTATGGGTGAAGTAAACAAGGGGTTTTCTTGTAGAAATCTTTAAAGAAAATGCCATCACCATGTTAACAGAATTCATATTGTCAATCAACTTGCATGCTTTGTTTTCTTCTTAAATAGATCTTGAATCATGATTTGCAGTTTTGGAGAATGGAGACAATTGGAGTGTCGGACAGCGGCAACTTGTTTCTTTGGGCAGGGCATTGCTTAAACAGGCTAGGATACTTGTGCTTGATGAGGCAACAGCGTCTGTTGACACCGCCACAGATAATCTTATTCAGAAGATCATCCGAACAGAGTTTAGGGACTGCACGGTCTGCACTATAGCTCACCGCATCCCAACTGTTATTGACAGTGATCTGGTGTTAGTACTCAGTGATGGTAAGTGAACTGACATGTAAGATCATTCTATAATACCGAGTATTTCTTCACGAGACCTGTATATATAGCAGCTGAGTCAAATACTTGTTTATATATTTTCTCTTGTCATAAACATTATGGTTTGCAACACTTTATATGCTTTCCTATAAAGGAGGAACCATAACCAGTGTTTTTGACATGGTCATTCTAGTCGGGCGGATCCAGAGAGTTAAGTTTTTGACATGGTCATTATGGTTTGCCAATTGGTCAGCCTAGGCTCCCACCTCACCTCTGTCTATGCCACCTCACCACCTCCGCTGACCGCCTACTCCACTGCCAACGGCAAAGGCGGAGCGGAGAGTGGCCGCGTAGAGCCTAGGCGGCTGTCTTGACCTCCATTTAGAACACTAAAAATTAGTGGGGGCTTGAGAGAGAGTGTAAATTTAATTCAAATGTATGCGAGAGGATTGCAACTCAAGACCTACAAATACAATATTAACTACTTAGCTACCTTACGTAGCCTTTAACAATGATAACAAATAAGGGTCTGATACATATAATATCTGGAAAAAAAATGAAAAAAATACCTATACTTCATTTCTTTCTGCACCCCACTCCCCACCCCCCACCACCTCCACCAAATCAGTGGTTCTTTGCAGCATGTCCTTGCACATTTTATATCTAGTTTTCTAATTTGATCTGAATACCCATTTCAGGTAAAGTTGCTGAGTTTGACACCCCTCAACGGTTGATAGAGGACAAATCATCAATGTTTCTCAAGCTAGTATCTGAGTACTCTACAAGATCTAGCAGTATGTCAGACTTTTGATTTTGCGGCAATTTGTTCGCCATAGCGAGAGACATCAGGCTAAGCTACCAAGAAGGCTAGGACACATGTTTCTAACACTACACTTTAGGTTGTGTAACCAACTTGTAAGAAGAGAGAGGAAAAAAGAAAGGAGATAGGGGTTAGATTCCCGACATAAGTTCTATCTTTTGGTTAGTTGGTAACAAACTTGGAGAGGGATCTGTGTAAAAGAAATACTGATTGCACTAAAGTGTCATGCGGAATAATGGAAGAAGAGCCCAACAGATTAGCCAGAGTCTTCTGAATGTTTATAAGGCTTCTTTTGACAGAAATAAGAGAGCCTTATTACACGTCCCGCTGAATAATTGTCTGACAGAACTGAATTACTTTCTCTGAGAGCAAGCACGTGTAATGTAAAAATGAGATTCTGAAATTGTTCGATTTTCTTGCCATGTAAAGATCAGATACTCTCATCAGTAATTAAATGTCTATCTCATGCAAATGTGTCTTTTTTTCTTTTCTTTTGGTAGTATGCTTTCTTGTAATGTGGATTCTGTGATGAACAGAACTGATAACTACTGGTATCCCTCTCTTGCTCAGTCTTTGCTTCTACTTGAGTTAATCAGTGTTGTCACTTGTTTTGTACAATCATGAGAAGGATGTATACTTGCAATGGTACTTGTCTTCATCGCCGGGTGGCGATATACTTGTTTCATTTCATTCAGATGCAAGGAAATGGTCAAGTTCAAGTGCATGCATATTTCATGTGTTGTGTGTTAGATTATCTTAGTTTGAATCACTTCGAGGGTTGTATTGGACAGGTAATGAATGCTGAAGAACATTATGAAGATATGTTGCATATGTGAAAAATACTCTGTAGCCATAATATAACCCTTTTCTTATCAGAAATTTTCGTACAACGGGATTAATTTAATACTATTTGTGGGAGAGGGGAGAAGTTTGCCAAAATTTCATATAGCGGGATATCGCGCCAAGTAAGGTGGCGGTGGTGGCGACGTGGCGCACGGGAATGGAAGGTGGAGGGGGGTCGCCAAGTGCGGTGGCGGTGTGGGAGGGGGCCCGCCACCCCACTTGGCGCGGGGAGCTGACTCAGCGAGAGAGAGAGAAGGGAGAGAGAGAGGAGGGGAGCTGACTCAGCGAGAGAGAGAGAAGAGAGAGAGAGAGGGAGCGCCAAGTAGGGTGGCGGTGGGGGGGGGGGGGGGGGCCGCCACCCCACTTGGCGCGGAAGGGGGGGGGGGGGGGGGGGGGTTCCCGAGAGGCTTGGGGGGGGGGGGGAATTAAAAGCAGTGAGAGGGAGAGGGAGAGAGAGAGAGACTATAGAGAGGTTCCCGAGAGGCTTGGGGGGGGAATTAAAAGCAGTGAGAGGGATATATAGAGAGAGAGACTATAGAGAGGGGGAGAGAGGGAGAGAGAGAGAGAGAGAGAGAGAGAGAGAGAAGAGAGGCTAGAGAGAGGGAGAGAGAGAGGGAGAATTTGTGAAGAGGAGAGAGGGAGATTTGTCAGAGCAACGTTAACTGTCCTTGCAACGTTAACTTCACCGCCAAGTAGGGTGGCGGTATTAGTTACGTTACCCATTTATCCCTATAAAAACATATACATCTTAATAATTGCAGTCACTCATTCACTCACTCTCCATTCACTCATTTACTCAATCTCCAATACTCTAACAAATTCTTCCACTCCAGCAACATCAACTCATTCACTCATACTCTCCACTAGTCCAACAAATTCCCCCACTCCAGCACCATCAACTTCTCTCCAGCGCTGAAATAATATCATCTCTCCAGGAGTCTAACAAATTCTCCCACCCCAGCACCATCAACTTCTCTCCAGTAACAAATTCTCCCACTCCAGCAAGTTTTTTTCTCCTCCGCCAATAGTTTTTTCTTGATGGATCGCAGTCTAAGAATAATATGCTCGCATGGAGGTAATGTAAACGGTTTAGAGTACGAAGGTGGAGAAACCCAAATTTTTTCTACTTATCCGAGTATTATTTTTGAAAATTTACGTAATCTTATTATCGAACGTTGTTCTATTAATTATGAATTTATTTTGAAATCTGTTTTTGGTTCTAGATATTTTTTAATAGATGGCGACGAAGCATGGAATTTTATTGTTGAGATTAATTCACAATCACGATATATAAATATATTTGTCATTCAAGTATCACAAGCATTTGATAATAGAAATAGTGAATATTTTTCAAATTTCCAGCATGTTAGTCAGGGTGCTAGTTCTTCCCAACCAATTGTTCCCATTTTACAAGAAAATCAGTCATCTGATGAATATGACCATAATGATGATGATGATACTGAAGATGATGATGACGATGGAAATAGTGATGATTTAATTGAAAATGTAGATCATGAGGTAGATGATATTGATAATGCAATTACTTCTGAATTATTTATCGGAAAAAAATTTTCTAGTCGTTCTAAATTTAGAAGTTTCATAAGTAATGTAGCAATTCGACACAATTTTAGTTATTCAGCCAATGTTATGAATAATGCTCGTGGAATTATATATAATTGTGATCAACCGAATTGTAATTGGAGAGTATATGCCAAAACGATTGGATCTGGTGAAATAGTTAAGATTGCTAAATTAAACAGTCGACACTCTTGTTTAGGTGGACTTACAACCGGACGTCATCGACTAGCTACCGCTGCATGGGTGAAACATGTGTAATTGATATAATCAGAGACAATCAATCTTATAGTGCATCACAAATTGTTAAAGATATATATAGGGAACATCGTGTGCATATTACTTATTCCAAAGCTTGGAGAGCTAGAGAGATGGCATTAGCTAAAATAAATGGTAGTTACATAGAGGCATATGCTAGTCTTGAGGAGTATGGTTTTAGAATTATGGAGACAAATCCAGGTAGTAGATGTTTTCTTAAAACCACTGAAAATAATAGGTTTCAAAAAATTTTTATTTGTTTTAAGGCGTGCATTGACGGATTTTTAAGGGGCTGTTTACCGGTTATTAGTACTGATGCTACATTTCTTTCATCTAAATTTCAAAGTATCTTATTTATTGCTTGTGCTCACGATCCTAACTATCAGTTATATCCTATTGCTTATGCTGTTGCTGAAAGTGAAAATACTGATTCTTGGTCTTGGTTTTTAAACTCTTTCAGAACATCATTTGAAAGTTATTTTAATGAATGGAGTAGAATTTCATTTATTTCTGATAAGCAAAAGGGCTTAATACATGCTATGCGTGAAATCTTTCCAGAATCGCCTCACTTTTTTTGCATACAACATTTTAAAAAAAACATGAAACAAGTTGCGAAAGAAAGAACATTTCAAAACTTGTTAGACTCGCTTGCTAGATCATACAATCAAACAGATGCTGAGATCTTGTTTGAAATAATTAAAGCCGAGAATGTAATGGTGTACAATTGGCTTATTGGTGTGAAAGATGAAAATCGTCGTTTTGAACATTGGATAACAGCGTATGCTCCGTGCCCTAGATTAGATATTAATACTTCTAATCTTGCTGAATGTTTTAACAACTGGATTAAGAGATTACGAGATAAACCAATAACAACACTCCTCGATGGTATCAGAGCAAAGATTATAACACTTCATGACAAGAATAGGAACATTGCTGAAAATCTAGACACATATTATTGTCCGAAGATGTTAAAAACTGTGGCCCGTATCAACAGAGAAAGGAATCATCTAGAAATATTAGGAATTGATAGCAATACATACGAAGTAGTAGATCGTTCAACAAGTAGAACATATATTGTACGATTAGAAGACAGGACTTGTACATGTTGTAGGTGGTACCATACTTATATACCATGTGTACATGTATTTTTTGTGTGTAGATATTCTAATATAAATATTCAAAGTTTTTATCATGCACTATTTTCTACGGAGAACCTGCGAAGTGTATATGAACCAAAAATGGAACCAATTCCAATTCCCTACAAGATTCAAGCACCTTTGGTAAGAGGAGAAATTGGAGTGCCAGACGTACGACGCAAAGCCGGCAGACCGAAGAAGAACCGCATCCAATCCCGGGAAGACAGGACTAGAGAACTTCGTTGCGGTAATTGTGGTATGATGGGGCACAACCGAAGGAGATGTACAAGTCAGCCAAGAGAGTAAAAGTTGCAAATGTACTGAAAAATATTGTACTGGCCTAACATTGTTACAAATTATACTTGCAAATAATAAAAGTTGACGAACTTGCTTTCATTCCAAACTTACAAATATTGTCTTAGCCAAACATTGTTACAATTAAGACTTGCAAATAAGAATAAAAACATTCTATCTAGACCTCCGGCCCCTTACGGCAAGTTGTTTGTAATTTACTCGTTCTCCAGGTCTAAGGTCTAGTCGGCTTCTCCGCCTTGCTGTATCTTCTAGATCCTGCTCGTCTTCCTCCTCTTCTTCCTCATCCTCATCTCCATCCTCATCCTCCTCCATCTCTTGAGTTTGGGTAGGTATCAGGGCTGATGGGGTGGAATAAATTTGTGTAAAAAAAATCCATGTCTGGGTAGACATATGCTGGTGCTGGTGAGTATTGCTCGTGAAAACTGCTATCTCCAGCGTACTGCTGAGTACTGCTCCCTCCAGCGTACTGGTGAGTACTGCTATCTCCAACGTACTGCTGAGTACTGCTCCCTCCAGCGTACGGGTGAGTACTGCTATCTCCAGCGTACGGGTGAAAACTGCTCCCTCCAGCGTACGGGTGAAAATTGCTCCCTCCGGCGTACTGATGAAAACTGCTCCCTCCCGCGTACTGGTCTCTAGCCTCTCCAGCAACAGCCTCTCCACCAACAGCCTCTCCACCAACATCCTCTCCACCATGCCTCCTATAACGACGTGAATGCCTCCGCCTAACGGTGCCGGTCGAATAATCGGGTAGAAGATGTGTATGTAATGGAGGCATTTCTGGTTCCCGTCCAAGACCCAAACGATGCACACGACTCACAAGTTCCTGCATAATCACTAGGCTATGCTGCTCCGGGTATCTCTGGCGTTCGTGAAAATATTGTTCGTACTCACCACTCTGAATTATGAAATTTACAAATTGTCAGACCACATACCAAATAATATGAATATGTAATTTTAAACATGTAACGAAGTCATACCAAATCAGATACGCCATCGACAAAAGCACGCAAACTAGCATCATCTATGGCTCTACATTTGAACCTTTGTTCCTCAAAAGCGTAATGTCTGTTGCTTACACGAGGGCATCCCCACCATTGCCTATAAGCAACAGTACCAGCATCTGTAAATAAATGAAATTAATGTTAGCAAACAATTTATGCTTATTTCTGACAAAAACGTAGTACGTTAGAACTTACATTCATCCGTAGATGCCATTAGGGGCATATTTCTCACACTATAATTCTCCTCCCGACTATTCCAACATGCAATTACACCATGGATTCTACTAATTGCATTGCCTGTACCGTAACTCATATAAGGTGGATCATCGGGAATTGTTTGTCTTCTCCCAAGTTGACGAAGAACACGGTCAGCCGGATGGTACATGGCGGGGTCCACTAGCCACGTCGCCTCCTACTCTCCTATCTAGCTGAAGCGGCGGGCCCCCACCACACCGCCAAACCACTTGGCGGGGTCGCCACGCCACCGCCAAAGCAGGTGGCGGTCTCTCTCTCTCTCTCTCTCCCTTCTCTCTCCTTCCTCTCCCCCCTCCAACCGCCACGTCGCCACCACCGCCACCTTACTTGGCGCGATATCCCGCTATATGAAATTTTGGCAAACTTCTCCCCTCTCCCACAAATAGTATTAAATTAATCCCATTGTACGGAAATTTCTGTATTCTTATTCATACCAATAAAATTATATATGTTGGTGCATGTTCAAGAATGTTTCCTTGTTCTCAGGAAAATAGTTTGAATTTGGAAATCAGTTATCAGGAACTGAAGAATATTAAAATCTTTGAAGACGACTACAAGGTTTGTTATTTTAGGTTCGAATTACAAAAGTAGTCCCTTTTATATAATACTAGTCTATATGTACGTGTTTTGCACGTATTTTAATTAGAATATCATAAGATCAGTTGTGTCTTTTTTAGGTGATTATTTATGTGTGTGTGTTTTCTTTTTACAATACTAAGAGATTCGAAGTACAAATTTTGTTCTTTTTAAAAATTTTTTATTGAGAATAATAATCTTTGGAAAATAGTAAGGATATAAAAATTTATTACCATTGGAACATAAAAAGTTGTATGGATAAAGAAAATCTACATGCAAACTTTATTGCTTTGACTCTTAAATATAAATGACATGCAAGTTGACATAATAACATCATGTTTATAAAATATTCAAGGATATTTTAGGAATTCAAAAATTTTACCACCAACTTTTTCTATTATATAGTAGAATAGATATAGGGGTAAGATTGCATATATTTAACTTTCTTTAATCCACATAAGTGAACGTTTCGTAAAAGAATTTTCTGATCAATTCAGACATCATTTCGATTTATTTAGAAATGAGAAAAATTGATTTACCGAAGTGTTTTGGATATTTAGGATGTTATTTTAGTTGTGTGATAAATTTTGGCAAATGTTAAAGGCCACCCCCTTTTTACTAAGGGCAACCATGACCCTCTCAAATTTTTACTAAGAGCAACCTAATGTAAAGTGATTTACTAAGGGCCACCAAGAGGAACAAAAGAAAATGGCCTCCTTCAACAAAATGACGGCGGCGTGGAGCATGTCGGCGACAATGGTGGGGCCTTTGTAGGTGACCGGGTTCGCCTTCTTCACCACCCTGACATTTCGGAACCTCGCGTAGGTGCGGTCGGACCGGATCGACACCGATAGCTCGAGCCGCTCCGCTGGCGACGCCTCGAGGTCGAGGTGGACCGCGTAGGAGTTGGCCGGGTGGGAGAGCACACGGAGGGTCCTTCTCAGGCACGGCCCGTCCTCGGCGGAGCCGGAGATGAGGTAGACGGAGGCGGGGGACCGGGCGGGGTGGGTTCGGCGGAGCCATGGCAGAGAGCTTAGGCTCGACGAAGAGAGGGGGGGCTCATGGGAGATCTGGGAGAAGGGGAAGCGTTGGAGGAGGAAGAAGGCGTCGGTCTTGGAGGAGGAGAGGAGGGAGGAGGAGATGAGAAGGGAGGAGAGGAGGAGGGAGACGAGGAGTGGGACCACCCACCTCTTCGTGGTCGCCATTGGAGGGGCCTTCGGAGAGGACGATTCCATGACCGGGCGGGAGTATTGGCTTAGGCCTACTGTCTAATTACACTAACTTAATTAGTGGGGTTGGTGGGCCATGTCTAACTAATCTTGGGGTCCCGTCTAGAGTCTAAGCTATCCGGGTCACTAACACAAGTCGGAACGAAACGGAACTTAAACCCGACTAAACAAATCCCGAAAATACAATATTAAAATATAAAAAATTTCAAAATATTAAAACATAAAAAATGACCAAAATCACAATACCTCAATTTAAATATTATTAAAATAATCTAAAATTCACCAATTAATCAAAATCCTAAATAATTCAAAAGTCACAAAATGACCAAAATATCCTTAGCCTAGTGGTAATTAGCTAATCTAATCATATGGGTTAGGCCTCTATGATCATGGTTAGTTTCTAGGCTAAGCAGCTCTAAGGTTACACTAGCCAAAGAACAAAATCACAAAACACTAATTTAAATGGAATTAGGTAAAATTAAAATTTACCAAAATTATGGAAAACTGAGAAATGACAAAATTACCCTTGATTTTGAAAACGGACAGTTACAAACCTACCCCCCTTAGAAAAATTTCGTCCTCGAAATTCGAAACGGTTGTACTCTTCTCTAGGTCAAGCTCCCAACAATCAAAGTCTACTAAATTTTATCCTAAGTTATATAACATGCAATTTAGAAAATCAGAACACATGCATGGTTGTAGTCTCTACAACATCATATTATTGCAGTCTTCATTGAGGTGTTCTATTTATCTAATATGATCATCACATATGCAAACTAAAGGTACTAAGAAAACAATCATCAATCAATGGGTGGAAAGAAACAGGTAAAAGAAAGGAACAAGACCTAACCTCCTAATCCATCGCTTGTAGGGTGGGTCTTTTCGGCAGTCATCACAAAAGCCCTACCTTGACGGGGTATATCCCGCTGCTGGTGTGGAGCATGATACGGTACCGCAGGTGGCCTAGCCCGCGCTCCCTGAGCTGCACCAGTAATACGAGGGCTCACGGGACAATCTCTCATCTGATGTCCCGCTTCACCGCAATAGAGGCACATCCCCAGCCTCTTCCTGCAAACCTCCCAGATACGACCGAACTTCTTACAGAAGTTACAATGTTAGCCATTCTGCACCTGCCTTTGCTGATGGTGAGGCACCTGCTGAACTGGTGCCCTGGCCTAAAATGCTGCTGGTGCTGCAAAAAATATTGATGCTGTAGCTGAGGACGTTTAGCAGCCCCCGCGCTGTTAGTAGCCCCCGAGAACAGATCACGATCCCTCTTGGGCTTCAAGCCCCACTCCTGCTCTACCTTGCAGGCCTCCGCAAAGATCTCAATGTAAGTCGCATAGAAAGATGGGATAAGGATCTTGATATCCCAGATCAGTCCCTCTCTGAAACGCCTCGCTCTGATCTCCGGATCGCGAACCATATACTCCGTATATCGGCTCAGACGGCCAAACTCTGCGGCGTACTCCTCAACAGACAAGCTGCCCTGGTGCATGTTCTGAAACTGCCTTGCCAAGTCAATCTTGTCCGTAGGAGAAAAGAACTTCTCCTTGAAGAGAACCTTGAACTCGCCCAGGTATGGCCCTCCCCAGCAGGAACTGGCTCGTTCCTGAACCAAGTACGGGCGATGTCCGACAACTGTAGCCCTACCGTCTCGACCTTCAGGTCGTCTGCTAGGCGGGAAGCCCTCATCTGCCACTCGATATCCTCGAGCCAGTCGTCAGCATAAACTACGCCCTCAGTCCCGCCGAAATCACGAGGCCCTAGTTTCTTGAAGTTCGGGATGTTGCCCTGCCTCGGATGCGCTCCCTGATGCGGAGCCCTCTGCTCTGCGGCTGCTAAAGCCACTGGCGGAGGGAGAGGAGGGCCAGCGGGGTCACATAACCCCGCTGAAAAAAAAATTGTGACAAACAAATTTTGTGGGGGCCAACGGAAGCGGGATCACATGCAAAAAGGAACCGGAGAGCGTTTCTAGTTCTAAAACAATTCTGGACTTCGTTTGGAACAACATTTTGTGAGTTGTGAGTATGCATACCTCACTCACCTGAGCCAAAACAAAAGGCAACAAGCCAACAACATTTGTGACTTGTGAGCAAAAAATCAAAAGAAACAACAGCTTGCCTCTCTCCCTTCTCTCTCTCTCTCTCTCTCTCTGTCTATGTACTTTGCTTTAAAAAAGAAGAAGAAATTTCAGCAGACACTTTCACCGGTGGCTTTCTCTCCTATCTCCTGTGGTGGCTCTCTCTCCTCTCTACGTCTCATGTAATACTTCTAATTAATTTATGCCCTAATTTTTTAAAATAATTTTTTAATTGATTCATGTCCTAAATTATAAATGATTGTTTGGTGACATAAATTGAACAAGACGTTTTTGTAAAAGTTGAAAATGAGGACATCTTGCATCATTTTCAAAATATGAAACATCTTAGGGGATTATTGTAAACAATTATTGTCAGTTATGATATAATACAAGTATTTTAATGTCTTTGTGATCGAAATATTTTGTGACTAATTTCTGCTATTAGTTTTCTTTTACATTTTTATAATTTTTGAGATTAAAAATTTACTAGTTGATTTTGACCCCGCTGTACCTAAATCCTGGCTACGCCACTGGCTAAAGCCAACGGGTGGGCATCCTCCATGCCCTGATGCATTGCGTCAGTCTGTCTCTGCTGTGCCTCAGACTGGGCCCTTTGGGTCTCCAGTCTGCTGGAAGAAGGCGAGCATCTGCCCTATCTTCGTAGGAATATGAGGTAGAGTTGGGGGAACATCGGCAACGGACGGAGGAGTTCGATGTGCTGGAGGAAGAACTTCTACGTCTGCTTTTGCCGCAGCGAACTCCGCGACAGTCCTCATAACTGGTGGAGGAGCGCCCCCGAACGCTGCTGCAGATGCACCGACTGCAGGAGAAGTGACTGGCTCAGGTCCACGAGATGTGGCGGACCTCTCAGTATCAGCATGCTCCAAATACTGAGATCGAGTCATCACCATCCTGAAGACAGATCGAAAGAAAGAAGTCAATATGGCACAAGATAGATCATATCAAAGTAGGATAATTAGAGTACAAATAATCATCATCAAGAAAGGACAGTTGTAGAGAAGCAAATTAGAAATTTTTAATTGTGTTTGAGTATCCTTAGCCTACAGCCTATATCTTTTAAACCTATAGCAGGCTCGTAGCAGCACTCTAAATCGAGCACCACTACAACATCGTACTAATTGCGACTTCTGACCTGTATGGGCCACTACTAAAAACGTGTCAAGACCCGCACCCAGAGTAAGGGCATGAGTGCGTGACAGCGTCCCAGCCTACGCCGCAGAAACGGCATAGAACGCTGTCTAGGTCTATTATCTAACAACAGTTATAATATCAAAACCTGTCGAGAACGGTCAACTCCGAATGGAGGACAAGCAATGACAATATAATATACTCAATCACAAACTCTAAGAAAGATAGATGATACCGAAAGATAAAGACAACAAGATATGAAATATCATCCAGAGGATCCAACACAAAAATTATACAAGACCAAAGTCTCAGAGTCCACAATCTCAAACACAACTGCTAAAGAAATAATAACAAACCAAAAGTAATCTGGAGACAAAGTCCAGTACTAAACTAAACCAGCTAAACTATACTGAGCCTCATCAGCTGGAGCTAAACCCTGCTGCACTAGGGTCTCCAAGTCTATACCAACTACGTCATGAGGACCGTAGTAGGTAGGATACTCGTCCTCGCCATAATTTATAAAATTTTGTCAATATATCTAGTCAGGATGGAACGAGCATAAATCTCAAATAACAGTTCTAGTTAGACGATATTGAAAATGTAGCAGTAAATAGAGAGAATATACAAGATAAAATAATGTGTACATGAATCATGGTAAGGCATATCAAGACTGTAACTAAATGTAAGAACAAGAAAACAGTATATATCATGTACGAAAATCTGGAACTATATCTATGTGAGTTTAGTATTAGTTTCAACATGTGATCGGCTTGGGTTGTACCGGAGAAAAGGGCATGGCTAGTCATACGTGAAGTGTTTGGCTAACACTCTCAGGGAACAGGAATCACATGAGGAAAATTGATCACATATCTACGCTAAGTACCCCCATCCCCGACCAGTAAAGTGGATCAAGTAATGACATGTCATGGCACATGATTCTCCGAGGAGGTAGCGAGCCTTCGCAGGAATCGTGTCTATACAATGCACAGGAAAAACTTGCATAGGGTATACCAAGGAATACAAGGAATAATATCTCATGACGGGATCCAGACAAATACCAATCTGTGTGAATAATGTGATAAGAGAACAAGGATATCTACTCTAAATACAAGAAATATAGACGATATCATAAAACAGAAATACTATCAGAGAATGTACTCGCCTGAGATCCGATGGAAATATGTCAACTATGTAATCTGGCTCAGAGTGGAATCACAGACCTGAAGATAAGATATAATGAGTTAATTAGGGTTTAACAGTGTAGGGCATAATTTTTAGTATATGTTATGCAATCTAGGTCAAACTCAGTCATACTAAGTCACACCAAGCCAAACTAAGTTACACTAGGTCAATCTAAGTCAAACAAGGTCAAACTAAGTCAATCTAAGTCAATCTATATTATACAAAATCAATCTAGGTCAAGGCAAGTCAAACAAAGTCAAACAATGTCGATTTAAGTCAAATGTTGACTTACATTTAACTTTTATTCAAACAGTAAACTCTGGTCAACCCTGGTCAACTCATAGTCCACTCTAGTCAAATTAGGTTAATGGTTGACTCACAGTTGACTTTTGGTCAATTGGTCAACTCTGGTCAAGTTTAGGCTAAAGTTGACTTTTTGTTCACTTTTAGTCAAAACGGTCAACCATGGTCAAACGGGTCAACCTTAAGTCACTTACCCTATTCCTAACCATTACCAACAATATCATAAACATATTATCTCATATCTTAGTTCTAAGGTATTACCTTAACTCTATCCCATTACCTTACCAAGGTAAACTTATTACCTTAGCCTCTAACCGATACCCTTGCCTACTTTACCCTCACTCTACGTATCCCTCAATACCGTACCAAGGTATTCTAACACTTACCCTTGTTTCTCGATACCGTACCATGGTATCTTGATACCCTATTTGTTAAAAAGGTAAACATCCTATTATCTTGAAGGTAAAAGGGTAACTTTGAGATACCGGATTGGTATCCTAAAATACCACTCTACTCAACTCTAACTAGCACTCTAAACTCCAATCCTAACTTGGTATCCTAATACCAAGTCTCTAATACTAACTCTAATATCTAAACTCAACTCAAATCTAACTTCTAACATATTACCTATCTACTAACATGTGAACTTACCTTAGTTTCTACCACTCAATCCACTAACTTTCTAACCATCAAACACCACTCTAACACTCACAAATTTAGGGGTCATATAGTGGGTTATATAGTGGATATAGGAGGTATATATGGGAGTCAATTGGGGGTGTCAATATGGGGGTTGAAGGGGATGAAATAAGAGGCTGCTGCTAGCAGCTGCTACTGCTGCTGAAAACTGTTGTTGTTGCTGCTGTCCATTGACAGCAGCATATTGCTGCTGCTGCAGCAGCTGGTCCTTTACCCCCTTCTCATCTACAAACCACTCTTCTCTCCCTCTCCTCTACACATATCCATATATTTATAGTCCATCTATAAACCATCTTCTATCTATCTATCTATCACTATATATATATATATATCAATCTAAACCACTCTCTAATCTAACCACAAACACACACACTAAAACTCACAAAGACACACACACACACACACACACACACACACACACACACACACACACACACACACACACACACACACATATATATATCTATACATATGTATATATACACCACACCCTCTTCTAACACATGAACGACAATACTCACTCTCTAACAATATAACATACCCACAACCACACCTCTCACATACAACATCAACCACTCACACAAGCACAACACAACCATATCTCACACTCTCAACCAAACACTCAACCACAACCTCCAACATGATAGATATGATTCTCCCACTCTCTCTACACACATCAAACCACAACCACACATCCACAAACATATAAATATATAACAATATAGCTCAAAACAGTCCACTACCTATAATTACACTATTTAACACATAGATATATGTAAATATGACATGTGAGCCTAAAACACATGTCCAACCTTGTAGGGAACCTAATAAAGACCATGAAGAACCTATCTAACATGTCTAAACTACCCTCTAACTAATCTAAATCTGAATTTAGAGGACAAAACTGTCTATGGGGCATTCCTACAAACACTTGGTGGGCCACCCTCGGAATTTCTCCTTGGGTGCCACAAAAACCATCATAACTTCCAAATGAGGACTCCAAAGTGTCTCAAAATCAAACCTAAGGATGGTACATACATGGGGGTGGTTCCTATGGGTTCAAAACTATCAAAATGCAATGCAAAGATGAAATAGAGAGGGATTAGAGAGAGAGTGATACCTATTGAGAGTTGGATCCCAATAAAAACCCAAAGGACACGAATCCGACATGGACACTCCTTGCAAATGGACTCCTCTCCTTGCTCCTTGCTCCCCACTCCTAGTAGGCTCTCTCACTACCAAAATACAGTAAATTAGCGACGATGTTTTAGCGACGAAATAAATCCGTCGTCAGTAGCGACGGACTACCGACAACCTGGCGACGACTTCCCGGCTAATCACGTACCAATTTTTTTTTTCAAGGGTGAACATCCGTTGCCTATCCGTCGGCACGCCGTCGGTAAAATAACGACGAAATAAAAATCCGTCGACAAGTAGTCACTCGGTAGTCACTAATTGGCGGGAAAATGTTAAAAAAATTGTGGAAAAATGTCACTAGTTGGCGGGGAAATTGACGACCACTAAGCGACGGATAATCCGTCGACCAGATGATGGGATATTAGCGACGAACATACAGTCCGTCGCTAAGTGGTCACTAAGTGGTTGGAAAAATTTAAAAAAATCGCGTGAGATTAACGACTAAGTAGCGACGGATTTTATCCGTCACTAAGTTAAAAGCCTATCTTAAGTTGAACCGACGGGGAGAAAATTTCATTCCCCCCAATTTCATTTCTCGTCAACTGCACATCTCTGAATCAAACTCGAAGGTCAATGTCCATCTCTTCGAGGTCTCGTAGTAGTCTGTTGTTGATGCACAATGAGGCAAGATATTTACGACTTAGAGCGTCTACCATAATATTTATCTTGCCCGACGTATAGTCGATCGTCAAGTCATAGTCTTTGATTAGTTCTAGCCAACGCTGCTATTGTAAGTTCAGCTCCTTCTGAGTGAAGAGATACTTGAGGCACTTGTGATCGGTATAGATCGTGCATGCCACGCCATAAAGATAGTGACGCTATATTTTAACGCGAACACAATCGCCGGTAACTCCAAGTCATGCATAGGATAGTTCTTCTCGTGCGGCTTCAACTGCCTGGAGGCGAAAGAGATCACCTTGTCTCGCTGCATGAGTACGCATCCCAAGTCCTGGCATGAAGCGTTGCTAAATATTTGATAACCCCTACCCTATCTGGAAGTGCGAGTATAGGGGCCAAAATGAGCCGCTACTTCAGCTCCTGAAAGGAAGCTTCACAGTCGTCTGACCACCCATACACGACTCCCTTTTGAGTGAGACGTGTCAATGGCGATGCAATCTTCGTAAAATCTTTCATGAAGCATCTGTAGTATCCCGTCAAATCATGGAAACTTCGAATCTCTTTAGTCAATACAGGCCGTCTCCAATCAAAAATGGCTTCAACTTTCCTCGGGTCGACTGTGTCACGACCCGCACCCAGTGTAAGGGCACGAGAACTGGGTACGTCCAGCCTACGCCACAGTGTCGGCGGTAGAACGCTGTCTTAAGTCACAACATCTAACAATATACGACTGTACCTGTACAATGATATACTCTCCCAAAAGGAGGACAATATAAAGGTACAACTCAATCACATAATCTAAGATGGAATAAGGAATAAAGATGGATAATATCTTAACAGAAAACTACAACTGAAGGAAAATAAGTTTGGATGTTTAAACAACATCAAAATCCAAATAACTTAAGTACATCTCAAGGACAAATATCTAAACAATAAACTAGTCTAGAAGTCTAAACTAAACAATGGGCAAGTCCTCAACAACTGTTGGATCCTCCTGAGGGTCCAAATTACTGATGTCATCTAAGCATGTGCCATAATATGTAGGACAGAACTTCTCCTTATCATCTGTAATATTTTCAACAGTCCAATCAGGACGGGAACGAGCACAATACATCTCACGCAGTTCATATCTTGACAAGAAATATAAAGCATGTGATAGAATAAGATACGTGAAACGTTGTAAGAAATAAGCATGAAAAGAAAGAGAGAAACTGATAACAAAAGCTATCTATATATGATAATAGAGAACTGGAAGTGACTATGTGATTTAGAGTACAAGATAGACATGCGAACGGCTTAATTTGTACATGATTATACTACAGGGTTTATACATGACTACACTACTTTGGAATTGTTCACATGACTATTTTTACTCCTCCATGCCCCAATTAATACACAAAGATCTAGACAGGTTATGTTATTGCATATGATAGTTTATACATGAAGCTCATGAGAGTACATGAGAGCACATGAGTATACATGAATAATAAAAGTTCATAAAGTACATGATGTTCGTGAAAAGCACATGACATGATGTTTTCGATGCACCCGAAAGGGATAACATCTCATGTAAAGATCCATATAGTACTAATTCGTGATAATGTCGTATCAGCATCAAGTAATTAAACTATGACAAGAATATAATTCCTAATAAGTATGAAATGGTCAGAGAATGTACTCGTCTGGTATCTCGACTGTCTGATGAGAATAAGAGTCCGAACTAGAGTATCTGAGCCATATTTAGAACAACCATAGGTTACAAAGTGTCTAATATAAAATAGATAAAGTCTACAATGCATTCTAAATGATTCTAGGTCCTGCTAGGTTAAAGTCAACCCTTGGTCAACTCTGGTCAACCCTGGTCAACTCTGGTCAAACGTGGTCAACTATAAGTCAACTAGTCCATTTACCAAATTTTAGGTCAAACTCAAGTTATCTAGTCATTCCAAGTCCGTTTGAGTCGATTTGGATCAAGTTTGACCCAAAATTGACTTTTGTCAACTTGGTCAACTTGCTAGTCAACTTGGTCAAGTTAGGCTCAATGGGTCAATCCTAAACTGACTTGCTAACCCGTAGACTATATCTAATAGCAATCACAACATATACTTATATATTCTATTCATTCATTACATTATATATATATATATATATATATATATATATATATATATATATATATATATATATATATATATATATGTACACATAACATAGGCTTGTAAATAAAAGGAAAAAAAGAGAGTATGTGTATGTGCTTGCTGTTGAGGGCTGTTGCTATAGGCACAAATCTGAGAATAAATCACAAATATTCCCATATATATATATATATATATATATATATATATATATATATATATATATATATATATATATATATATATATATATATATATATATATATATATATATATATGAGGGCTGCTGCTATAGGCACAAATCTGAGAATAAATCACAAATACTCCCATATATATATGAATGCAACCTTGGATCTATATACAAACAAAAGTCAAATCTAAACTAAACCAACATCAAATCCAGAATCTGAGATCGACATATATATATATATATATATATATATATATATATATATATATATATATATATATATATATTTTATATATATATATATATATTTTATATATATATGTATATATATATATATATATATGTATATATATATATATATATATATATATATATATATATATATATATATATATATATATATATATATATATATATATATATATAAAAATATATATATATATATATATATATATATATATTTAATATATATATATATATATATATATATATATATATATATATATATATATATATATATATATATATATATATATATATATATATATATATATATATATATATAACAACTAGTAATATATATATAGTTGTTATATATATATATATATATATATATATATAACAACTATATATATATTACTAGTTGTTATATATATATATATATATATATATATATATATATATATATATATATATATATATATATTCAAAGCGGCTATATATATATATATATAACATATAGGTGGTAAACATTTGAATGTAAAATAGAGATTAATTACCAAAAACTCAGAATCTATCTAACCTAATATAAACTCAGAAATCTGAGTTAATTCTTAGAAAAATCAAATCCTAACAAAATCAACTCAAAAATATATCAACCGAAACCCGAAAACCTAACTCAACACTCAAAACGCAAAATACTCAACTAGAACTCATGAAACTTGGCAAACACGAAGGTGTAAATGTGTGTGACGTGCTCGGGTACTCACGGGGTCGAACCCGTGTCCTTATCGTGTCCATGAAGTGCGTATCGGAAAAACCCGAATACGCGTATATAGAAACGTGCTCGTGCACGCACGTCACGCTCGATTGAATGCCACACGCAAAACGAGAAGCCTCGTACTCGTGCACGTAGCTAGGTGGAGTCCAAGTCTAGGTCAAGGACACACTGACATGACACCACGTCGCATCCACGTGTCGCTGGACATACGAACCCGTGCGACTTTGAGCGCACGCGCGCGGCCCTGTGGGCGCGTGTCGAGCCCCGTGGCTCGCGACACGAGCCACGTCGTGTCTCGGGGTTGGGTTCTTGTGTAGCCTAGGTCTAGGACTTCGTGCTCGTGCTCCTGGAACGAGTCCTCTTTGCGTCGTGTTCGCGTACGAAGGCCGTGTCAGCGGCAATTTCTGGTCGCGTGCACAGTGTTGGCTGAACCGTGCGCGTTTGATTTCTTCGTGCACGCTCCACCAAACCTCGTAAAATTTTAGGAGCACGTGGGCAGAGGTTGCCCCCACGCGTCCTTAAAATATTATACGAAACGGAGTCCTGCGCGTCGAGTTATGACACTCGGACATCAGGACATGCACGGGGCCGTGCACGGGCCTCGTGCACGCGTGTCTGTATCCGATTTGGACAATAAAAATGTGTCAAATAGAGATCCGTCTTCACGAAAGTTATTTCAAATAATCACAGCAATAAATTTGTGAAAACAGAATCGTAAAATGCCAACTTTCAGTTCTAAGCGGCATTTCGTCGAACACGTGTTCTAGTGAACCGACACGTGTCCGATACGCCTATCAAACGAATACAAAAACGTACCAAACTTCACGCACAGGTCTGGGGTACCTATATGGATGCATCTATGAAGAAAAATCGGGATTAACAAGTGTTTATAGGGGTTTATCTATTGAGAGTCAATATCTCAATGAAACGAGCCTCCAAACACGTCGATGCCGATTTCCTCCAGTCCAACGCCTCCGATCCCTCGCTAGCAAGTCTCCAGTAGGTTCCTCTCCTCCCAACGATCGCAACGCACTTTGTTTGGAAGGATTTGGATGAAAAATGAGAAAAATTAACTTTTGGAGAAGGAGAAAACTAAGGTTTTGAAGAGCTTGACGGCTATAAGCTTTTCACATAAAAGAGGGGGGCGGCTGCTGTGTTTGGCCGGCCACTACATGGAGGATTAGGGTTAGGGTTTGGTCATGGGCCAAATACTCCTCAAATTGATTTAAAAGCCCATTGACAAAAAGGCTAAAAAGCTACATGTAAAAAACCCTAAAAATGATTTAATTGTTTCCTAATATGGACAATTGCTCTAATTTAAAATCTAATTAGCTAAAAATGATTCTAATCACATGGTTAGCCTTCTAATCAAGGTTGACTACGGTTAAACCATTTGTCACTACCAAAATACCAATCAAAGCTACACACCAATAAATTTAATTTATAAAATAAAAAAATATCAATTAGCACACAATAACTAAAATACCCTTAATTAGAAAAAGTGGGAGTGACAAATCTACCCTTCTTAAAATAATTTCGTCCTGAAAATTAAGACAACTGAACATGTAAGAAGGATAAAAAAATTATACCTCAAGACTGAAAAAGATAAGGGTATTGCTCGCGCATCTCATCCTCCCTCTCCCAGGTAGACTCACCTGGAGAGTGATGCCTCCATGCTACGAACCAAGGGTATCGTCTGGTTCCTCAATACCTTCTCCCGTCGATCCAGAATCTCTATCGGCTATTCTGGATAACTAAGAGTAGGGCCCACCTCGATCTCAGAATGATCCAGTACATGGCTGGGATCTGTCACATACCGTCTCAACTGTGACACATGAAATATATTGTGGACTCCCTCTAATGCAGGTGGCAAATCCAGTCTGTATGACACGTCACCGACTCTTCCGCTGATAACGAATGGTATGATGAAACGTGGGCTAAGCTTTCCACCTCCACCAAAGTGAATAGTGCCACGTGTCGGAGATATCCCCAGGAACACCAGATCTCCAACCTAGCATAAATATGGTCTCAAACTTAACTAAAACAATCACATGATCAAACAAAATCACAAACAACCAAAATCCTAATCCTAAGTCTAAGCTGTACCTCAAACTGCAAAGGTCTTCGGTAGCTATCGGCCCAATGCCGCTATCTGTCCTACGCCACGCGAAGTCGATCTCTGATAAGATTCACCATCTTGGCTGCGTCAACAACCATCTCAGGTCCCAATAAAGCTCGCCCTCCAACGTCATCCCAAGATGAGGGAGTACGACATTTACGTCCGTACAACGCCTCGAATGGTGACATCTCAATGCTGGCATGGAAACTGTTGTTGTATGCAAACTCCACTAAGTGCAAATGATCCTCCCAAGAACCTCTAAAATTCAGGACACAAGTCCGCAGCATGTCCTCGAGTGTCTAAATAGTCCTCTCTGACTGTCCGTCCGTCTGAGGGTGATATACAGCACTAAATTTGAGCTGAGTACCCAAACTAGTATATAGATTCCGTCAGAAATAGAAATTAAAGCGACTATCTCGATCCGAGACAATGCTCACCGGAACTCTATGAAGTCTGACAATCTGACGCACGTACATCTCTGCTAGTTTCTCTGTAGACAAACCCACTTTAAATGGCAAGAAATGGGCCGATTTGGTCAACCTGTCTACGATGACCCAAATTACGTCTTTCTCTCCTGGTGTACGTGGCAATCCTGAAACAAAGTCCATCATAATGTGCTTCCGCTTCCACTCCGAAATGGTCAATGGCTATAATAGTCCTCATGGCCTCTGTCTCTCTGTCTTAACCTGCTGACAGACTAAACATCTGGCTACGAAGCGTGCTACCTCCTGCTTCATCCCATACCACCATACATGCTCTTTCAGATCCCTATACATCTTGTTGGCACCTGGATGCATAGAGTACTGAGAACGATGGGCCTCCTGCATAACCTGCTCCTGAAGGTCTCCACTAGGCACACACAGTCTGGAACCGTGTCTCAATGCACCATCCTCTGCAATGACAAACTCATCCGCAAGTCTTGCTCGAACCTGCTCTCGGATACACCGCAGAGCAACATCGTCAAACTGAGTCAACTTGATCCTCTCCGTCAAGTTCGACTGAATTCGCAGTCCCTATATCTGTATCTCAACTCCCGGTACTAACACCTCGATCCCTAGGCTCTCCAGATCTGCTAACAAGTGACGGTCCATCGTCAAACACATAGCTACCGGATACCTACTCAAGGCATCGACAACCACGTTGGCCTTCCCTGGATGATACTGCAATGAAATGTCGAAGTCCTTCATCAACTCCAACCATCTCCTCTGCCTCATGTTGAGCTCCTTCCGTATAAACACATATTTAAAGCTCTTATGGTCTGTGATGATCTCCACATGCTCTCCGTATAGATAGTGCTTCCACAACTTAAGAGCAAAGATAACTGCTACCAACTCAAAGTCATGGGTAGGGTAGTTCTTCTCATACGGACGTAATTGCCTGGATACATAAGCAATCACCTTACCATGCTGCTGTAAGACACAACCCAGACCATTCCCTGAGGCGTCACTGTAGATAGTGAACCCGTCTGATCCTGATGGCAATATCAGAATCAGGGCTGTCGTCAGCCGCTTCTTCAACTCATCAAAAGCAACCTGACACTCCTCTGACCAGATAAACTTTACGTTTTTTCGAGTCAGTCTAGTCAATGGCTCTGCAACCCGGGAGAAATCTTGAACAAACCTCTTATAGTAGCCTGCCATTCCCAGAAAGCTTCTGATCTCCGTAACTGAACTCGGTGCTGTCCACGCCTCAACTACTCTGATCTTCTTCGGGTCTACTGAGATTCCATCCCCGATCACAACATGACCTAGGAAATCAACTCGATCCAGGAAGAACTCACGCTTCGAGAGCTTGCCATAAAGCTGCTCCTTCCTGAAAGTCTCCAGAACTACTCTCAACTGCTCCTCGTGCTCCTCTGGGGTCTTCGTGTACACCAAGATGTCGTCGATGAACACCACCACGAACTTGTCTAAGTACTGCTGGAATACCTTGTTCATCAGGTTTATGAATACCGCCGGCACATTAGTTAACCCAAACGACATTACCATGAACTCAAACTGGCTATACCGTATCCTGAATGCTGTCTTAATGTCTTCCTTCTTCACCTTCACTTGATGGTAACTTGACCTCAGATCAATTTTGGAAAATACCTTCGCTCTGCTCAACTGATCGAACAGATCATCGATCCTCGGCAGCGGGTACTTGTTCTTGATCGTGAGGCTATTGAGAGCCCTGTAGTCGATACACATTCGTACCAACCCATCCTTCTTCGGTACAAAGAGTACCGGTGTACCCCACGGTGAAGAACTCGATCGGATGAAACATTTGTCCTGTAACTCATCCACCTGTTTTTTCAACTCCACCAGCTCGCTGTTGTTCACTCTATAGACGTGCTGAGATATCGGCTCTGCGCTGGACACCAAATCTATAGAGAACTCCACATCTTTGTCCGGAGGTAGCCCTGGCAACTCTTTCTGAAATACATCCATGAACTCAGCTATCAATGGATGTGGCACGCTCTGCTCCTCTACTGAAATTCTGCAGAAAACTTCGCTGCTCTGCTCCACCTCCTGTCTGGTGAACTCGAACTCTGGTTCTCCTTGCACTCTGAAAAGAACTCTACCACCGTGACAATCTATACTAGTATGGTGCCTGTTCAACCAATCCATACAGAGTACAATATCGTAGTTCGGTAATGACATTATGAGCAAACTCACATCCAGTTCTCGGCCTCCCAACACTACTCTCCGATCCTTGCAAATATCACTAATGAGGATGATACCACCCCCAGTCGTGATCTTGCAAGTCCTACGCAATAATTCAGAAGAGAGATGATGTCTAATAGCAAATGATACAGACACAAAGCTATGGGAAGCCTCCGAATCAAACAAAGCGAATACAAAAAAAGAGTCGAGAAGAACAGAAGCTGCTATCAGATCTCCTACTACCTCTGTATCATCAGCTGACATGGCAAAAGCTCGCCCCTGCTGACCTCCTCTGGTCTGCTGCTGGTGCTGGATAAACTTCTGCTGCTGAGTCTACAATGGTCCCTTCTACTGACCTGCTGGAGCCTTGGCTCCTGCTCCCTGAGCTGTATGTCCTGAATACATGGGACAGTCCCTCAACTGGTGCTCCGCTGAACCACAAAGTAGGCATTTGCCTAGCCTTTTTCTACACTCATTCCACACATGTCCTGGCTTCTTGCAGAAAGTGCAACTGATGACTTGCTGCTGTCTAGGTGTCTGTTGTATCTGCTTCTGCTGGAAAGGCGCATGACCTTGACTTTAGAACTGCTGCTGGAACGGCTTCTGTTGAAGCTGCTGCTGATAATGGGGCCTCTTGGCCAGGCCTCTACTGTCGTCGGCTCCATGTGAATCACGACCTCTCTTCAGTTTCAGTTCGAGGTCGTCCTCTGCTGCCATAGCTCATGACAGAATCTCTTCATAGGTAGCATCTCTGTCGCTCTTGGTCAAGGACTTGACTTCCTTAACCAAGCCCTTCCTGAACCTCCTAGCCTTCGCTGTCTCGCTAAGGCCCTCAATAAATCTGCCCAGGCGGTAAAACTTTTCGGCATACTCCTCTAATGTCTGGTTCTCCTGAACCAAGTTTTCGAACTGCGTCTCCAAGGAGCCCAGTGCTGTGTCGGGGAAGAACTTCTCCTTGAAAAGCTTCTTAAAAGCCTCCCAAGTCTGCCCCTTTGTACCAACTCTGGGGTCGGTCTGGTACCATATGCGGGCAAGGTCCTGATGGAACTGGAGATTTCCAGGACCCTTACTGCGGTGTACATATTGATCGATAGAAAGTTAAACAGATTTAATACGTGTTCTAATCCTTCATAGGCAGAAACTAGGATTCACGAATTATACATGCGGTGGGAAGAAGACAAGTAGTTCCTGGCAATCTCGAACGGACGACCCCAAGATCTTCTGCACGTATTCCTTCCTCGAGTTGGACGTCGTGTGAGCGACGATCTTCCAACCTTTTCTTCTCCTTGGCATCCCTCTCCTTCTCTCCTTACGTGAATCACGAATTTAGAAAAAAATTCAGATTTCTGATTAGTCATCTGGCGGCCAGAGAATAGAGGATATATAGGCTTCGACAAGGACTATGAGAAGAAATTAGGGTTAGGCCTCATAACGGATCTGGATATCCCGTGTTCAGCCCGAACACACAATCCAGGCCCATTAACAATAGCTCGGTCCACTAATGAGCTATTGTTGCACTACCTCCCTAATCCTAAATTATGTTTGTGGGCTCCTTTTATTATATGCTCGTTTGGCTCCCCATGTTAAGATATCGAATGTCCGTCGATCAATTTAAGTTACTGACAACTATATTGATTCGACATCTTTTATCCTTAAGTAGTACGCTCAACTTTATTTGTCATATCGGTATAATCCACATGCAGGGTTTACATAACAATTCTTATGAGCTCCTTAAGAAGACATCATCAACCCGATGTATCGGGACATAGATTTCATTTATAATCAACAACCCATCATACATACAATGTTATTACCCAATTCATAGAGGTTGTTGACCCATAATGAATCTCACTCTTTCATGAGTCAAAGTAATGCACACTGCATATACATGTCTGTTATTATATCCGGATTAAGAGCACAAGCATCCATAATAACAGAGGTGTTTGTTCACTTATGTAGTCAATACAAAGAGAACAACCTCAAGTGGTCATGTTCAATACACACAAAGTGTACTAGTGTAAACCTATAGTCAAGATAGACTAATACCAGATTACACTACAACCTTTCTAATAGATTGTCCAAGTCCATCAAGGTTGTGAATTATTTATATACTCCATAGAGAACTGATAATAAGATCTTCTGTGTGACACCACACACCATATTATCTACAATATAGAATATCAGATATTTGCATTAATACTTGCAATAAATACAATATGCAAACATTTGTCCATATGATTCTCATTCAAAATTTAAGGAAATAAGGTTACTACAAAAGTGATGCTTTTATTATATAACCCTAACAATCTCCCACTTATATTCAAAGCATTATTTTTCAGTATACTGTTACAAATCTTCCACTTATACTTAAAGCCATGCTGCTACACATCTGACTCCCATTCCTTCAACATGACTATCAAAAGCCTTAGCTGGTAAGCTGTTTGTAAATGGATCAGCTAGGTTGTCGGCTGATGCTATCTTGTTCACAACAACTTTTCCTTTCTTTACAAAATCTCGTATCAGGTGGTACTTGCGCTCAATGTGTTTACCTGTCTTATGGGCTCGTGGTTCCTTTGAGTTTGCAACTGCACCACTATTATCATAATAAAGTATAATAGACTTAGGCAAACTAGGTACCACATCCAAGTCCAACAGAAAATTTCTGAGCCAAACTGCTTCTTTGGCTGCCTCAGAGGCTGCCATATACTCGGCTTCCATGGTAGAATCAGCAATATATTTTTACTTGATACTCCTCCACACAATGGCTCTATCTCCCAAAGTAAATACATAACCTGAGGTAGATTTTCTGGAATCCCTATCTGACTGAAAATCTGGGTCTGTATACCCCAAGGGAACTAAACTATCTGCCTGGTAAACTAGCATATACTCTTTAGTCCTTTTCAGGTACTTCAAAATATGCTTTACGGCAGTCCACTGCTCTTGTCCTGGGTTAGACTGATATCTGCTGACCATGCCTACGGCAAAGCAGATGTCTGGTCTTGTACATAGCATTGCATACATTAAGCTTCCTACTGCTGAAGCATAAGGAACTGCTTTCATGTTCTCTATCTCTTTAGGTGTCCTCGGATATTCCATGTCTAAAAGGTAAGAAACCTCTCTTAGAATTTTGCATACTAAAACGAGTTAGTACAGTATCGATATAGGAAGCTTGGGATAAGCCCAACATTCTTTTCTTACAATTTCGTAGAACTTTAATCCCAAGGATGTGACCTACTTCTCCCAAGTCCTTTATATCAAACTATTTGGATAACCATACCCTTACATCAGATAACACCTTCACATTATTTCCAATGAGCAAGATGTCATCCACATAAAGTACTAGAAACACCACCACATTTTCGTCATACTTTCTGTATATACATGATTCATCCTGACATTGATCAAATCCATAAGATTTTGTCACCTAATCAAAACATATGTTCTAAGATCTGGAAGCTTGCTTAAGTCCATAAATGGACTTCTTGAGCTTACAAACAAGATGCTCTTGGCCCTTTTCAATGAACCCGTCTGGTTGCTTCATATAGATGTCTCCCTCAAGACTTCCATTAAGGAAAGCTGTCTTGACATCCATTTGCCAAATCTCATAATCAAGATGAGCTGCAATAGATAAAAGAATCCGGAAAGACTTAAGCGTGGCTATTGGAGAAAATGTTTCCTCATAATCGATACCCTCTCTTTGAGTAAAACCTTTTGCTATAAGTCGAGCTTTAAAGGTTTCAACTTTACCGTCTGATCCTCTTTTTCTCTTATAGACCCACTTGCATCCAATGGCTTTTACACCAACAGATGGTTCTACAAGCTCCCAGACCTGATTAGAATCCATAGATTCTATTTCAGATATCATTACTTTTTGCCAAGACTCTACATCTTTATCTTGGAGTGCTTTATTGTAGGTATATGGATCATAATCTTGTTCCTCAGGGACGAAGTCTGACGACTCTCCTAAGAACATATATCTATCAGGTTGTATCACAACCCTTTCACTACGACGAGGCACTATCGGTTGTGGTGTAACATTTGTGACACGTTGTGCAGTTATTTGTGGTTCATCCTATTGTACTGTTGGTACTGAAGTACTTGGTGTCTCACTTCTCAGTTCTTCTAGAACAACTCTACTTGTGGGTTTGTGATTCATCACATAGTCTTCCTCTAAGAATCGGCCATTGGTGCTAACAATGACCTTCTAATCCTTAGGACTATAAAATAAACCTCCTTTCGTTCCTCTTGGATAGCCTACAAACAAGCGTACTACTGTACGAGATTCTAACTTATCTGCTTTCCTATTTAGCACATGTGCTGGACTATCCCAAATGCGAACATATTTCAGACTAGGCTTACCCCAATCCACAGCTCTGTGGAAGTAAGAGGTACTGACTTAGAAGGAACCAAGTTCAAAATATAATCTGCAGTCTCTAAGGCATATCCCCAAAACGAATATGGTAAATCCAAATAACTCATCATTGATCTAACCATCTGCATAAGAGTTCTATTCCTTCTTTCGGCTACACCATTCTGCTGGGGCGATCCAGGTACAGTCAATTGGGATGTAATCCTAGCCTCTGATAAATAATCCCTAAAATCTCCAAAGAGGTACTCGCCACCATGATCTGATCGTAATGACTTGATATATTTTCCATGACGTTTCTTCGTTTCAGTCTTGTACTCTGAATTTCTCAAAGCACTTAGACTTACGGCACATCAAATAAATGTATCCACACCTTAAATAATCATCAATAAATGTGACAGAATATTCAAAGCCACCTCTAGCTTGGATAGTCATGGGTCCACACAAATCAGAATTAACCAATTCTAACACATCTTTGGCCCTATACCTCTTTGCCGTAAAAGGCATTTTGGTCATTTTACCTTCCAAGCAGGATTTACGGACTGGTAGTGCCTCCACTTCCAATAAAATCAAAGGTCTATCTTCAACCGGTCTTTGAATCCTTCTTAGGTTAATATGCCCCAATCGCAAGTGCCAAAGATATGTTTGGTTTATACAAGAAGGTTCTTTTCTCTTATTTAAGTTAGATGACATATTATTTATTTTCATAAGTTGCATTGTGGACAAAATAGGATTAATGACATACAGATTATCAACCAATGCACCAGAACAGATAAAATGTTTATTCTTTCTGATTACAATATTGTCATTAAAATAAACTGAATATCCATCCTTAAATAACATAGAAACATAAACTAAATTCCTTCTAAGTGAAGGTGCATAAAGACAATCTCTCAATGTCAAAGACTTATTTCTACCAAAAGATAAAGTAACATCTCCTAATGCAACGATCGCTACTTTTGTAGCATCACCCATGAACAAACATATCTCTCCATCACTGAACCGTCGGATTTCCTGGAACCCCTGTCATATATTGCAGACATGATTATTGGCTCTTGTATCTACACACCAGGTACCGATAGATAACACCACTAAACATGTTTCAACTACTAGTAAATGAGATATACCTTCTTTGTTTCCTTGTTTGAGAAGTGGACAATCAGTCTTCCAATGTCCTGACCCTTTGCACTTGAAACATTTGCCTTTCGACTTTTTCACCGCGCCTTGAGGTCCCATACCCTTCTTTGCTGAGTTTGTCTATTTCTGAATGTTATTTTTTTCTTACCGTCTTTTGGCTTAGAAGTAGAAGCCTTTTTAGATACAAAAATATGACCACTCTGCCTAAAGAGAGATTCTGCATCCTGTAGCTCTTTTGTAAGTTCTGTCAAACTATACAACCTTTTGTTCATATTGTAATTAAGGCATAATTTGTCAAAACTTTTAGGCAGAGTCCCGAGAATGATATCGACCTGGGATTCTCTATCGTTTTCAGCTCCAAGGATCTCCATCTCATTCAGATGACCCATCATCTTGAGAACATGATCCCTTATTGGTGTACCCTCAGCCATTTTTGTATTCATCAAACACTTCATAGCAAACTGCCTAGCTGCTCTACTCTGATGTCAAAGAGTTCCTTGAGGTTATATATCATGTCATAAGCCGTGGCCATGGCCATGGCCTGATGCTGATGTTACAGTACATTTGACATAGATGCCATAATGTAACACCGCACCATCTCATCTGCCTTTTTCCACTTCTTATAAGCCTCTTTGACCTCTTCATCAGAGTTAGCATCAGGCTTAGGTAGGCATTCCTCAACAAGTACATATTTGTACTCTTCAGCAGTCAAGATAATGTCCAGATTACGTTTCCAGTCAATATAATTAGGTCCAGTAAGTTTGTTTTCTTTAAGAATCACCATAAGTGGACTGAAAGAACCCATTTTTGAAATTCTGAGAATCACATAAATAAAAATTATGTAGGACAAAAAACTTTTTGAATTAATTAAATAGAAATTTACCAACACCTTGAACATCATGAATTTAGCATGCCACGATAGTGTGGACGTATACAAATTCAACTTTGTTCAAGTAGGTACTACCTATTAATTTTACTATCATGTCAACATAACTTTATGACAAATAAAATTAATATGTTGGTCTTGCTCTGGTCATACAAATAATAGCAGTGACTCCGATGGGGAGGATACCATTATTTATATCTAAGTGTATACCATTACTTAATACTAAGTCCATTACCTTGTAATGAGTTCCTTCAGATGGAGAAGTTAACACATACTAGGTAACTTTCTACAATTATCCCTAAGGAAGTTTATACTGGTGATCCATAATTATACTCATCTGATATGGAGGAAGGCACTAAATCCGACGCGCAAGTATAATTACATCACCTACAAAGCAGCTATGGAGACCATAGGATTTATACTAAACAAATATCCTCTCCTACTTAGTTATTTAACAATGAGGGTTTTTCTACTAGTTGATATTATGTCCATGTTGTCCATTATTAATGTAGACTTAGTTTTTCAAAAAAAAAACATCCACACAATAATAAACATGCATAATCAGAAAAAACAAAATGACAACAAATAAGAGAAAAATATCCAACTATTATGGTCATCTTTCCTGCTCTATCCTCAACTATTAATAGATCAAAACCAAGAAAAAACGAAAATGGTTAAAACTTAGATCTAGAAAAATGGAAGCTCCAAATCACAAAATACCAAGTTCTAATTTTGTTCACCATGGCCTAATCTAGCTAATGGACAAATAAAATTGGATCCTTATGTGGTGGCAACGTGCACTTGCCTATGGTGTTGGTGTTGTGTGGAGGAAGGAAGAAGAAGGTGAAGAAATTAATGAGGGAAGTAATGAGAAGAGAGAATGGTTGGTAGGAATTTTAATAAGGGTGGGTTGTGGTAGAATGATAGTGGAGTATAGGTTAAGGTGTTCCATTGGGTTTAAAATCAAACCAAACCAAACCAAACCAACTAAAACCGAGCCGAGCCGAAACCCAAAATACGAGAAAACCCAAAATTTCGCAAGTTGAGAAAAATAAAATACCTGCCAAAATCCAACTACGAGTATAAATACGAAATACGGAAAATGAGGGTGACAACTCTACCCACCTTAAAAGAATTCCGTCCTCGAAATTTAATCAAGGAGCTAGAGACTGCCACGTCAAGCTACACTAAGCACCAACAACTACACTAAGCAGTTCAATAATACAATCATACATTCAAGCAAGGGATGGAAAGCATAAGGCATAAGGAAGACATTATACCTTACGAGTCAAACAAGTTGGGATATCGCGATCGGATGTCGTCCTCACGCCCCCACGTTGACTCGCCTAGAGAGTGATGACTCCAAGCAACACGGACTAAGCTAATAGTCTTGTTCTTGAGTATCTTCTCCCTCCGGTCTAATATAGACACGGGCCTCTCCTCATACGAAAGGTTGGTACCAACAACCAATTCCGAATGGTCTAGGATATGGCTCGGGTCCGGGATATACCGTCGTAATTGGGACACATGGAATACATCATGTACCCCACTTAGCGACGGCGGAAGAGCGAGACGATAGGATACATTTCCTACTCGCTCCAGGATATCGAACGGCCCTATATACCTAAGACTAAGCCTTCCCCGTACGCCAAAGCGAATGACGCCGCAGTTAGGCGAGATCCTAAGGAATACATGGTCGCCGATAGCAAACTCTAAGGGACGCCGATGGGCATCGGCCCAATGTCGCTGGCGATCTTAGGCAACTCGAAGATGATCCCTGACTTTTCTGACTACTTCAACTGTCTGGGCAATCATTTCTGGGCCAAGCATCTGCCTCTCTCCAACATCATCTCATGCTAGCGGAGATCTGCACTTCCTGTCATACAATGCCTCAAATGGTGCCATCTGGATACTGGCCTGGAAACTATTATTATACGAGAATTCTACCAGGTGCAGGTGATCCTCCCATGAACCACCGAAGTCAAGTGTACAAGATCTCAACATATCTTCAAGTGTCTGGATTGTACGCTCCGACTGACCATTTGTCTGCAGATGATATGCTGAACTGAACTGGAGACGAGTTCCCAAACTCTCTTGCAGGTTGCGCCAAAAGTGTGATGTGAATCTTGAATCTCGGTCCGAGGTGATACTGAAGGGCACACCGTGAAGCCTGATAATCTGCCTGAGGTACATCTCTGCTAGCTGAGCCGTAGACTACCCAACTCTGAATGGGAGAAAATGGACCACCTTCGAGAGCCGGTCAACTATAACCCAAATAACATCTCGACCAGCTGGGGATCTAGGCAATCCAGTCACAAAATCCATGGTCACATGCTCCCACTTCCATTCTGGAATCGGCAAGGGCTGAAGAAGTCCAGCGGACCTCTGATGTTCAGCTTTAGCCTGTTGGCAAACCAAACACCGAGAGACAAACTGGGCTATCTCCCTCTTCATGCCATTCCACCAAAAATACTGAAGAATGTCTCTATACATCTTCGTACCACCGGGATGAATAGAATGCTGTGAACTGTGAGCTTCTGCCATGACCTCCTGTCTGATATCTCCACTGGATACACAAAGACGAGTGCCATGCCGAAGTGTACCATCTCCATGAATGCACAACTCTGGCCTTCTTCCTGCCTCACATTCTGCTCTGAGTCGCTGAAGCTTGGAATCTGCTGACAGTGCCATCCGGATCCGCTCAACTATGCTGGATTGAACCTGTAGACTGGCCATCAATGCCACATCGGTAGGAAGAACCACTTCAATTCCCATATTCTGAAGATCTGCCAATAATTCTGGTTGTGCCGTTAGGACATAAATTTTGGCTCTCCGGCTCAATACATCTGCTACAACGTTGGCCTTCCCTGGGTGATACTGCAAATCTATATCGTAGTCCACTAATAGCTCGAGCCATCTCCTCTGCCGCATGTTAAGGTCCTTCTGGGTGAAAACATACTTCAGGCTCTTGTGATCAGTAAATATCTCCACTCTGTCTCCGTACAAGTAGTGCCGCCAAAGCTTAAGTGCAAACACTACTGCTGTCAGTTCCAAGTCATGGGTCGGGTAATTTTTCTCATGATCACGAAGTTGACGTGATGCATAAGATATTATCTTCCCATGCTGCATCAAGAAACACCCCAATCCTCTGCCTGAAGCGTTGCAATAAACTGTGAATCCTCCGATCCCATCTGGAAGTGTGAGAATGGGAGCCGTTATCAAACCTCGCTTCAACTTCTTAAATGATTCATGGCACTCTGCTGTCCAAGCAAACTGCACATCCTTACGGGTCAACTGGGTCATCGACGCCGAAATCTTTAAAATATTTGAAATAAATCGCCGGTAGTAGCCGGCTAATCCAAGAAAGCTGCGAACCTCTGCCGCTGAACTAGGTACTGGCCATGACTCGATAGCCACAATCTTCTGGGGATCCACTTCTACTCCTCCTCGAGTAATGATGTGACCCAAGTACGAAATGCGATCGAGCCAAAAATCGTATTTACTGAACTTGGCATACAACTGATGCTCCCTAAGCGTCTGAAGGACGATTCTGAGATGCTGCTCATGCTCTGCTTCGCTCTTGCTGTAGACCAGGATATCATCTAGGAACACGATCACGAATTGATCCATATAAGGCATGAAAATGCGATTCATGAGGTCCATGAATACGGCTAGCGCATTGGTCGCTCCAAAGGGCATAACAAGGAACTCACAATGCCCATACCTCGATCTAAAGGCTGTCTTCGGGATGTCATGCTCTCTGACTCTGATCTGGTGGTATCCTGACCGCAAGTCTATCTTCGAGAACACTGAAGCCCCTCTGAGTTGATCAAACAAGTCATCTATCCTCGGGAGAGGGTATCTGTTCTTGATTGTCACTGAGTTCAAGGTACGATAATCTACACATAACCTGGACGTACCATCCTTCTTTTTCACAAGAAGCATCGGGGCTCCCCAAGGCGATCCACTTGCACGAATGAATCCTTTGGTCCTTAATTCTTCAATCATCTTGTACAAAATCTCCAACTCTGAAGGCGCCATCCTGTAGACTCGCTCTGATACTGGTGCTGTCTCGGGGATCAAGTCTATAGTGAACTCGATCTCCCGTTCTGGCGGCATCCCTGGAAGTTCCTCTGGAAAGACATTTGGTAACTCTTCAACTATCCGGGGTAACTGCACTGCTGCTACTGCCATCTGCAATACTGGGGATGATGGTTCCACTGCGCCTCTGAAAAAAAAAACTCTGGCTCGCCTGGAATACTAAAGATAACCCTGCCAATATGGCAGTCTATCCTAGCATACTGGTTTCTCAACCAATCCATGCCTAAGACTACATCATAGTCTGCCATAGGGAACTCTATGAATCTAGCGGGGAACTCTCTACCGCTAACTACGATCCGACACGAGGAAAACACTCGATCTACTCCCACAAGACCATTACCAGTAAGTATATTGAGCCTTACTGATAATGACTCTGGCTCCAATCCTATCCGTGTCGCGAATCATGCAGACATGAATGAATGCGATGCACCAGAATCAAATAATACCGATGCTGGAGAAGAGTTGACGAGAATAGTACCTGCCACTACCTCACCTGGTGCAACTTCTTCTTCCATAGTCATCATCATTGCCTGACCTTGTCCTCTAGCTGTGGGTCCCCTTTGCTGGAAATCTCTCTGCCTACTCTGCACTTGAGCCTGGGTATACTGCTGCTGGTTCTGCTGATAAAATGCCTGGGCCTGAGGCAACAAGGGCCTCGGGTACTGCTGTTGCTGCATAGGTGTTGGTCCCCTAACCGATGGACTGATTAGGTTAGAAGAGGACGAACTATCCCTATTCGGACAGGCTCCTATCTTGTGATCTGTCGCTCCACAAGCCAGGCACAATCCCTGCGTCCTACGATAATCCGCCACTACATGGCCTGGCTTCCTGCAATGAGAACATCCCATCGTGAAAGTCTGCTTCTGCTGTTGCGGGTACGCCGGGATTGAATGCTGAACCGACGTCACTGAGGCCGCCCGCCTCGGAGTTCCTATGGTCAAACTCCTAGCTGCCGGGGCTGGAGCTGATGATTGGTGCATCTGACTGTGGGACCGCTTCCTACCTCCGGTCCTATCCACGATCCTCTGAGAGGTGTACTCATGCCTTCTAGCTGCTCTCAATACTGTATCGAACGTCTGGTGCTCGAACTGCTCGACTGCCAACAAGATCTCCAAATACAGTCCCTGCTGGAACTGCTGGGCCCTATCAAACTCGGTCGCCACTAAGGTGGGGGCAAACCTACTGAGTCTAGAAAACTCAGATGCATAACCGTCGACCGTTCTGCCTCCTTGCTTCAAGTTGGTAAATCTCATCTGTAGGTCGTACCGAGCTACAGCATCAAAATACTTCGTCTGGAATCTTTCTCTAAACACTGCCCAAGCAATGGGTGCCACTAATCCCATGGCTTGTGCTGCCCACCAACTGCGAGCCAAGTCCGGCAACTGTAGGCGTACCACCGCCACCTTCTTATTCTCAGGTGTCCTGGCTGCTTCCAGAATCACCTCGGTATCCTGAAGCCAAGCGTCCGCGGCAATCGCATCTTTACTGCCGTCGAAGAATGGAGGGTTCAAGCGCTTGAAGCTGTTGGCCGCGCTGTTCCCTGGATGACCGCCTCTGGTCAAAGCATCTGCCACTACCTGGTGCAAGGCGTCTCCTCGACGATCCTGGAAAGCTATCAAGGTCCTGATAAGACCTACCAAGGTACCATCATCAGGCTCTGCAGGCTTGGCGGGCCGAACTGGGGGCTCTCCTCCAGTAGGCACAACTCTGGAGGCTACTCCGGAATGCTGGGCTTGATCTCCGGGTTGCTGGTCCATGGGAGGTGCTCCACCTTGCTGATCAGCGGGGTCAGGTACAGTACCGCTGAAGAAGACGACACAGAAAATAATAAGGAATGACCAGGACAGATCAACGATACAAGCACATGATCAGGACAAGAATTCAGAGATTCAGAGGATATGAACGGAGACCAAAGACGAGTACTAATTGAGACATCTATTTGGTAAACCCTCACATTCTTGAATGCCAAGACCTGTATGGGCCACCACTTAAACCATGTGATGCCCCAGAACCAGAATACTGGAGAGCGGGGGCGTACATAGCCAGCTACGTATATTAAAATGGAATCCACCTCGCTATACGGTCACGGCTGTCTAGATATATGAGGGTTTACTACAAGCCAACGGTCTCTTAAGGTCAAGCCTATTGTCTCAATCTCAAACAAGTAATATAGTTACAAGATGTTAGACCACCAAATATACAATAAAAGGCGTCCCAAATATTACATATTGGATGATCAGGAAGCTAGTCGTACAAAATGTTAAGACTAGCAAGAGTTCAGTCATAAATGATCAACCCTAGGATTTGTTAATCATGTTACAGCCCGTAGGCAGACAGTAAGTAAATATGCATCGAGCTAACAGGTGCTCGTCGGCTAAACTCCTCAAAAGAATAATTTTACAATGTAGTGAGCGGAACAAAATGGAAAATCCACTCGTAGCCCGGGTTCTTTCTAGTCGCCACCATTGGGCTGGAAGTTCGGTAGATCCTCCGGTACTGCTCCAAAATCTGGCCACACAAAACCAGCTGGGTCAAACCCAGAAAGAGCAAGTGCCACAAGGAGGCCACGAAATAAGAACAAAAGCCAGCATATCAGAACATAAGAAATAGAAAAAAAGTACAAGTACTAAAGAGTACAACAGGACAATAAACGACTAGGGACGTGGACCATTCCGGGAGCCAGGTTACAACCCTTAAACCAAACAAGGACCAGGGTCGTAACCCTTCGCCTGAATAGCACTTTGTCTCTACCCATTTATTGTTAAAGATAAGTAAAAACAATCATGATCAGGGGTACCAGGTACAGGGACTAGACGAGACTTAGACAAGGCTGGACACCATCCATTCACAAACGGCCAAGCAATTACTACGACTTACTACTTAACTAACTAGGATTATCACAAGCCTAATTACTAACAAGATGCAAATGAGAAATTCCCAGTCCCAAGCCCTGCAGACTATCTAGTTATCCTTCCGCGGGTTGAGAGTTTGGTTGGGTACATCACCCAGGAGACTATATACCCTTAGGTGACTTAGATGGTGCAACACATGACAGTGTGCTGGAAATGTGCCCTACTCGTCGGCAGGCTACAAGTCCGTTTAAAGCGCCCAGATAACGAGATCGTCTGTGACTAGAAATTCTCTATGAACTATAGTTTGATCTAGTCATTAGCCTAATCCATATTCAGTGTGAATCCCTGACCGTGGTAACCAGGGAGTCACGTCCTAGACATGATGCAAGACACGACAAGTGGATTGCACAAAGCAGCAAGAATGAACACCCACAGAGTCAAAGTTGGTTATACAAGTCAAGTTAGCCATCGCAATAGCATCAAGTCAAGTCAAGTTACAAGTCAGGTTATAAGTTACACGTCAGGAGTGCGCCGCCACGGGCCACTATCAAGTTATCCAGTACCAAGATTAATCATGAATTATAGGTTAAAAGTTAAGGGCGCACCCCATCGGGTCACTACTAAGGAGATCAGAAAGTACTAGAATCATAAATCACAGAAATCACAAAAGTCGTACTAGTCATAAGCAAAACACCGAAAACCGTGCCAGTTCGTGTTGGGTCGAGACAGTTGTGTTGTGTGGAACAAGATCTCAAAACTCCAATCCACAAAAGAGTAGCCAAGCCCAAGGAAATAAAACCAAATCATCATGGGCAAATAGGTGGCGCAGGGGATCAGATTGTGCAGAGGGGGATGGACTGTGCATGGGATGAACTGCGCTGGGTCGGGTTGCGCTGAAAGCGGGATGTGCTGAGAGCAGGTTGCGCTGAGAGCAGATTGCGCTGAGAGCAGATTGCGCTGAGAGAAGACTGCGCTGAGAGCAGATTGCACTGAGTCAAGCTGCACAGGGTTGAGTTGCGCTGGAGCCGAGCCGCACTGGGAGCGAGCGGCGCAGCAGTCAAGTGCGCCAATGGGAGGAAGGCGCTGGGCTAAGAAGCGCCAGCGCAAGTCAGTCCATCGCAAAGCGCTGGCCGAGAAGTTGTGCAGTCCGGCCATGCGCTAAAGAGCGCAGGCCGAGAGTCATCTTCTCCATCAGGCCGAGAGGAAGACTCCATGAACCCTAAATTTCAAATCTTCATAACTTGGCCAAAACAAAACCAAATTTAGATTTCCAAAGTTCTAACTTGTGTAAAATTGAATTCTCTTCCACATGGGAGCCTCAAAACAGGGAAAATCTAAGTTTAATAGATCAAAACTATGAAAAATCGAAAATGGTTAAAACTTAGATCTAGAAAAATGGAAGCTCCAAATCACAAAATGCCAAGTTCTGATGTTGTTCACCATGGCCTAATCTAGCTAATGGACAAATAAAATTGGGCCCTTATGTGGTGGCAAGGTGCACTTGCCTATGGTGTTGGTGTTGTGTGGAGGAAGGAAGAAGAAGGTGAACAAATTAATGAGGGAAGTAATGAGGAGAGAGAATGGTTGGTGGAGATTTTAATGAGGGTGGGTTGTGGTGGAATGAGGGTGGAGTATAGGTTAAGGTGTTTCATTGGGTTTAAAATTAAACCAAACCAAACCAACTAAAATCGAGCCGAGCCGAAACCCAAAATACGAGAAAACCCAAAATTCCGCAAGTCGAGAAAAATAAAATACCTGCCAAAATCCAACTACGAGTATAAATACGAAATATGGAAAATGAGGGTGACAGGTGGGAAGAAAAGTAGTTCCTGGCAATCTCGAGCGGACGACCCCAAGATCTTCTGTACGTATTCCTTCCTCGAGTTGGACGTCGTGTGGACGACGATCTTCCAACCTTTTCTTCTCCTTGGCATCCCTCTCTTTCTCTCCTTACGTGAATCACGAATTTAGAGAAAGATTCAGATTTCTGATCAGTCATCTGGCAGCCAGAGAATAGAGGATATATATAGGCTACGTCAGGGACCATGAGGAGAAATTAGGGTTATGTCTCCTAACGGATCTGGATATCCCGTATTCAGTTCGAACACACAATCCATGCCCATTAACAATAGCTCGGTCCACTAATGAGCTATTGTTGCACTACCTCCCTAATCCCAAATTATGTTTGTGGACTCCTTTTATTATATGCTCGTTTGGCTCCCCATGTTAAGATATCGAATGTCCGTCGATCAAATTAAGTTACTGACAACTATATTGATTCGACATCTCTTATCCTTAAGTAGTACCGTTCAACTTTATTTGTCATGTCGGATATAATCCACTTGCAGGGTTTACATGACAATCCTTATGAGCTCCTTAAGGGGACATCATCAACCCGATGTATCGGGTCATGGATTCCATTTATAATCAACAATCCATCATGCATACAATGTTATTACCCAATTCATAGAGGTTGTTGACCCATAAAGAATCTCACTCTTTCATGAGTCAAAGTAATGCACACTGCGTATACATGTATGTTATTATTATCCGGATTAAGAGCACAAGCATCCATAATAACAGAGGTGTTTGTTCACTTATGTAGTCAGTACAAAGAGAACAACCTCAAGTGGTCATGTTCAATACACACAAAGTGTACTAGTATAAACCTATAGTCAAGATAGACTAATACCAGATTTTACAACAACCTTTCCAATAGATTGTCCAAGTCCATCTAGGTTGTGAACTATTTATATCCTCCATAGGGAACTGATAATAAGATCTTCTGTGTGACACCACACACCATATTATCTACAATATATAATATCAGACATTTGCATTAACACTTGCAACAAATATAATATGCAAACATTTGCCCATATGATTCTCATTCAAAATTTAAGGAAATAAGGTTACTACAAAAGTGATGCTTTTAGTATATAACCCTAACAGGTCCTGCATCTGGCTGCTCGTTGCCTCTATCTGAAGTCTAGCTGGTATCTTCGTGAGGCGAAAGATCTCCTCTATTTGCTCGATCCAATCGTCGACATATAGGATACCCTCAGTACCCTTCAAATCTCGCGGTCGCATCTTCTAAAAGTCCTGAATACCCGGGGTCCTCGGCTGGTACGACTGTATCTTCCCTTTCTGCGGCTGGGCAGTCACCTTCTCCACTGCTACCATGGCTAACTGGTGGGCATTGTCAATGCCCTGCCTCATATCCTTCGACTAGCGCCGCTGAGCCTCCATCATCTGCTGGAAGAAATAAAAGAACTGCATCATATCAACTGTCCCATGAGACGGTGGCGGTAGCATCTCCTGAATCCCCAGGGTAGTCCTTAAAACCGGTGGAGGAGCACCCCCAAAAGCTGCAGACGCTCCCTCCTGAACATGAATGAGAGGTACTACGGTCCCAGGGTCTGCTGAATCGGATGAGAAGTGGCAGACCTCTCAGTGGTATCCCTTCGGCCAGAGCGATGCAATCGTGTCTCCACCATCCTGAAGACAGATCAAACAAAGCATCAATTACTGAGAAGGAAGCGATATAATCAAAGGAGGACAGTTATTTCAAAAGAAGGCAATTTGTAGCAAGAATTAGATAAATTTTTTTCCTAATGTGATTGAGTACCTTAAACTTATATCCTATATCCTAGTGCAGGCTGTAGTGATACTCTAGTTCGAGTACCACTACAAAATCGTACTAGTTGTGACTCTAACCTACATGGGCCACCACTAAAAATTGTCATAACCCGCACCCAGTGTAAGGGCACGAGAAGTGGGTACGTCCAGCCTACGTCACAGTGTCGACGGTAGAACGTTGTCCTAAGTCACAACATCTAATAATATATGACTGTACCTATACAATGATATACTCTCCCAAAAGGAGGACAATATAAAGGTACAACTCAATCACAGAATCTAAGATGGAATAAGGAATAAAGATGGATAATATCTCAACAAAAAACTACAACTGAAGGAAAATAAGTTTGGATGTGTAAACAACATCAAAATCCAAATAACTTAAGTACATCTCAAGAAAAAATATCTAAACAATGAAACTAGTCTAGAAGTCTAAACTAAACAATGGACAAGTCCTCGACAACTGTTGGATCCTCCTGAGGGTCCAAGTCATCGGTGTCATCTAAGCCTGTGCCATAATATGTAGGGAAGAACTCCTCATCACCTGTAATATTTTCAACAGTCCAATCAGGACGGGAACGAGCATAATACATCTCACGCAGTTCATATCTTGATAAGAAACATAAAGTATGTGATAGAATAAGATACATGAAACGCTGTAAGAAATAAGCATGAAAAGAAAGAGAGACACTGATAACGAAAGTTATCTATATATGATACTAGAGAACTGGAAGTGACTATGTGATTTAGAGTACAAGATAGACATTTGAACGGCTTGATTTGTACATGATTATATTACAGAGTTTATACATTGTTACACTACTTTGGAATTGTTCACATGACTATTTCTACTCTTTCATGTCCCAATCAATATACAAGGATCTAGACAGGTTATGTTATTGCACATGATAGTTTATACATGAAGCTCATGAGATCATGAGAGTACATGAGAGCACATGAGTATACATGAATAATAAGAGTACATAAAATACATGATGTTCGTGAAAAGCACATGACATGATGTATTCGATGCACCCGAGGGGGATAACATCTCATGTAAAGATCCATATAGTACTAATCCGTGATAATGTCGTGTCAGCATCAAGTAAATTAAACTATGATAAGAATATAATTTCTAATAAGTATGAAACGGTCAGAGAATGTACTCGCCTGGTATCTCGACCGTCTGACGAGAATAAAAGTCCAAACTTGAGTATCTGAGTCCTATTTAGAACAACCATAGGTTACAAAGTGTCTAATATGAAATAGATAAAGTCTACAATGCATTCTAAATAATTCTAGGTCCTTCTATGTCAATGTCAACCCTTAGTCAACTCTAGTCAACCTGGTCAACTCTGGTCAAACCTGATCAACTATAAGTCAACTAGTCCATTTACCAAATTTTAGGTCAAACTTAAGTTATCTAGTCATTCCAAGTCCGTTTGAGTCGATTTGGATCAAGTTTGACCCAAAGTTGACTTTTGTCAACTTGGTCAACTTGCTAGTCAACTTGGCCAAGTTAGGCTCAATGGGTCAATCCTAAACTGACTTGCTAGCCCGTAGACTATATCTAATAGCAATCACAACATATTCCTATATATTATATTCATTAATTACATTTTATATATATATATATTTTATATATATATATATATATATATATATATATATATATATATATATATATATATATATATATATTATATATATATATTTTATATATAATATATATATATATATATATATATATATATATATAACATAGGCTTGTAAAGAAAAGGGAAAAAAAGATTGTGTGTGTGTGTGTGCGCTTGCTGTTGAGGGCTGCTGCTATAGACACAAATCTGAGAATAAATCACAAATCCTTCCATCCATATATATATAAGTATATATATATATATACACCAACTATATATATATATATATATATATATATATATATATATATATATATATATATATATATATATATATTATATTTTATATATTTTATATATTATATATATATATATATATATATATATATATATATATATATATATTTATTTATTTTATATATTTTATATATATATATATATATATATATATATATATATATATATATATATATATATATATATATATATTCAAAGAGGCTATATATATAACATATAGGTGGTAAACATTTGAATGTAAAATAGAGATTAATTACCAACAATTCAGAATCTATCTAACCTAATATAAACTCAGAAATATGAGTTAATTCTCAGAAAAATAAAATCCTAACAAAATCAACTCAAAAATATATAAACCGAAACTCGAAAACCCAACTCAACACTCAGAAAACGCAAAATACTCAACTAGAACTCGTGAAACTTGGCAAACACGAAGGTGTATACGTATGTGACGTGCTCGGATACTCACGGGGTCGAACACATGTCCATATCATGTCCACGAAGTGCGTATCGGAAAAACCCGAATACACGTATATAGAAACGTGCTCGTGCACGCGTGTCACGCTCGATTGAACACCACACGCAACACGAGAAGCCTCGTGCTCGTGCACGTAGCTTGGTGGGGTCCAGGTCTAGGTCTAGGTCTAGGACATACTGACGTGACACCACGTTGCGTCTATGTGTCGCTGGGCACACGAACCCGTGCGGCTGTGCGCGCGCGCGGCTTCGTGGGCGCGTATCGAGCCCCGTGGCTCGCGATACGAGCCATGTCGTATCTCGGGGTCGAGTTCCTGGGTAGCCTAGGTCTAGGGCTTCATGCTCGTGCTCCTGGAATGAGTCCTCGTTGCGTCGTGTTCGCGTACGAAGGCCGTGTCAGCAGAAATTTTTGGCCGCGTGCACAGTATTGGCTGAACCGTGCGCGTTGGATTTCTCTGCGCACGCTCCACGAAACATCGTGAAATTTTAGGAACTCGTGGACAGAGGTTTCCCCCATGCGTCCAAAAAATTTCATGCAAAACGGAGTCCTGTGCTCCGAGTTATGACACTCAGACAACAGGGCATGCACGGGGCTGTGCACGGGCCTCGTGCATGCGTGTCCGTGTCTGATTTGGACACTGAAAACGTGTCAAATCGAGATCCGTCTTCATGAAAGTTATTTCAAATAATTACAGCAATAAATTCGTGAAAACAGAATCGCAAAATACCAAATTTCAGTTCTAAGCGGCATTTCGTCGAACACGTGTTCCAATGAACCGACACGTGTCCGACACGCCTATCAAACGAATACAAAAATGTACCAAACTTTACGCACAGGTCTGGAGTACCTATATGGATGCATCTACGAAGAAAAATCGGGATTAACAAGTGTTTAGAGGGCTTTATCTATTGAGAGTCGATATCTCAATAAAACGTGCCTCCAAACGCGTCGATGCCGATTTCCTCCGGTCCAATGCATCTGATCCCTCGCTAGCAAGTCTCCAACAGGTTCCTCTCCTCCCAACGATCGCAACGCACTTTGTTTGAAAGGATTTGTATGAGAAATAAGAAAAATGGACTTTTGGAGGAGAAGGAGAAAACTAGGGTTTTGAAGAGCTTGACGGCTACAAGCTTTTCACATAAAAGGGGGGGCTGCTGTGTTTGGCCAGCCACTACATGGGGGATTAGGTTTAGGGTTTGGTCGTGGGCCAAATACTCCTCAAGTTAATTTAAAAGTCCATTGACAAAAAGGCTAAAAATCTACATGTAAAATAGCCTAAAAATGATTTAATTGTTTCCTAATATGGACAATTGCTCTAATTTAAAATCTAATTAGCTAAAAATAATTCTAATCACATGGTTAGCCTTCTAATCAAGGTTGACTACGGTTAAACCATTTGCCCCTACCAAAACACCAATCAAAGCTACACACCAATCAATTTAATTTATAAAATAAATATTTCAAATTAGCACACAATAACTAAAATATCCCTAATTAGAAAAAGTGGGAGTGATAGACTGCAATACCTTCGGATGAAATGATTCGTCCAAGAAAGGATACGCTGCTCAGCCAAAATTTGTACTTGCTCTTCTTCGCAAACAACTGATTATCTCGGAGGGTCTGGAGTACGGTCCGCAGATGTTCTGCGTGTTGCGCTCGATCCTTCGAGTAGACGAGGATATCGTCTATGAAGACTACCACGAACTTGTCGAGGAACAGATGAAACACCCGATTCATTAGATCTATGAAGGCGGTAGGAGCATTTGTCAGACCGAATGGCATTACCGAGAACTCGTAGTGGCCGTAACGAGTACGGAAGGCTGACTTTGGCACGTCATTTGACTTGATCTTGAGTTGATGATAGCCTGAGCGGAGGTCGATCTTTGAAAATACCGAGGCACCTTGTAATTGATCGAATAAATTGTCTATACGGGATAATGGATACTTGTTCCAGACGGTAGCTTTGTTCAGCTTGTGGTAGTCGACGCACAGATGCATTGACCCATCCTTTTTCTTCACAAACAACACGGGCGCACCCCATGACGAGACGCTAAGATGAATAATTCCCTATCGAGCAACTCTTGCAATTGAACTTGAGTTCTTTTAGTTCTGCAGGTGCCATTTGTATGGGGCCTTGGAAATCCGTCAGGTATCAGGGAATGTGTCGATGCTGAACTCGATTTCTCGGTCGGGTGGTATTTTGGATAGCTCGTCCGGGAATACGTCGGGAAATTCTACCACAATGTCGGTCTGACCCGCTTTTGTACCATCATGTCGCGTGTCTCGAACGGACGCCAAGTAGCCTTCGTATCCTGAATGCAGCATCCTCCGAGCAGAAATTGCCGAGATCACCATACAGGTCGACGATGCTTCACCATACGAGTAGCAGAATTCGAACGCTTTCGGTATGCAGAAGGTGACCTTCTTTCCTGCATAGTCAATGGTAGCGTTGCAAGGGCCGAGCCAATCCATTCCCAGAATGATGTCGTAGTCCTTAATGTCTAGAACTATCGCATCAAGATAGACCTTTCTTTTCCCTCCTATACAGATGATTTCGTCTTTGTAGGCTAAGTTTACGAGCAGTGACGTGCCCAACGGTATATGAACGCTAAGATCAAGGCCTAACGGTGTCACTGGAATTTTGTGCTCAATGGTAAAGTCCGCCGATATGAAACTATGTGTGGCACCTGAATCAAACAGTACACGAGCATGTTTATTATTGAAAAATAGTATACTTGTCACGACTATATCTGAGGCAAATGTCTCGTCTCGAGTCATGGCGTAGTTGCACCCTTGAGCATTAGGATGGCGGTCTTGGCCATTGGGTTGTGTGGCTTGAGGAGGGCGGGACGCATGTCCTCGGTTTTCTTGACGGTTTTGATGTGGCGTGGCATTGCAATTTTGTCCTCGGGCCATGCAGTCTCGAGCTCGATGACCCCTCTGTCTATGAAAGAAGCTTGCCCCATCGAAGACAAAGCAGTTGTTGGCATTATGTCCAAAGTGGTTGCATTTGGTACAACGAGTTAACGGGTTCTGTCCCTTATAGTCGTCATTGTTTGGACGCTTTGATGCATGATTTTTGCCTCCCGTATAGCTAGGACGTTTGTGGTTGGAATGGTGCACAACGTCGGCAGCAACGGAAGGGTACTAGCTCTCAAGGCGGAGAGCATGATTTAGAGCGTCGCCCATGGTCTTGTACTCACAGACCCATTTCGAACCGTCGCACATGACACTCCTCTGTATGAAGAAATATACCAGCAAATTTGGACAACTTGTTGAACTTCGCGGCATATTGTTGTACTGTCCGGTTCCCTTGCTTCAACTGCATGAATTCATTTTCCTTCTCTTGATGAACGACTGAGGGAAGGTACTCGACTTCAATGGTTTTACGAAACATGGCCCAAGAGATCGGCGCTGAGTTGTTGTCGCGTCAGATCGCTTGTTTTTGTACGGTCCACCAGTCGTGTGCGTTCAAATGTAGTTGAAGTTGTACGCAGGCGACTTGCTTGGATTCTTCAAAGCCGAGGAGCTCGAAGTGATATTCCAGCTCTTCCAACTAGTCGATTGCCACAGAAGGGCCTTCGGTGTCGCTGAAAGAGGTATGACACGCTTTTTTGAATTCTGACACTTCAAAGTTGTAACTTCTCGATGCCGCAGGTTGACGTTCGGGCTCCTCTCGATCGACTTCGATGGGTTGACCCATCGGCTCGATAAAAGTATGTACAGTTGCAGAGTTTCCGTTGGCCACAATTGTCTGGACGATCTATTGCAGAGTATCAAGCTGCTTTTGCTGCATCTTGGTTTGTGCATCGAAACGAGCTTCGAGTTGGGCCTGCCGTGCCTTCGTCTACTGATGTCGATTCTCGGACTGTTTATGTTGTGCCTCCATCATGCGCAGCATCCTCTCAATAGCATTGTTAAAAGGTCCGGCCCGTGAACTGTTCGAGCCACTCGAAGCATTTTGTTCTTGCTCGATCGCGATTTTCGCTACGGGTTTCGTCACTTCTATAATACGCAGACACACACATCACTCTCAAAATATTACAGACTCATTGTATAGAACAACTTATCTCATCGATGCGAGGTCAAAGGTTTGAGACTCTAGACGGAAGGCCAAAGGATGTAAAGCCGTGCTCTGATACCATTATATCGTGCCCTGATTTCGTAGAATCGATAGTTGTCCCCCGGGCGTGATGCCGTGCGAACCTAACTTGCGATCGCACAAGACATAGTCATAAGGTTATCCGAAACACAATATCAAGTAGACTACGCAGAGAAATTGAACAAACACATTTGAAAACAGAAGGAACTTTTCTTTTATTTGTAATAAACATCATTTACATGACTCTGTTACATTCATTTGCCTCGCGGGCTACAACATGACTCGATTATAAAATGAACGCGGATGAGATAGTCCTTCCATATATTACATCCCCATTTACAACAAAATATTTCCAAAGACGTAGAATCGTGGGAAGTCGAGACATCATTTTTTCTGGACTGAAAGTGGAGTCTTCAAAAGGATCAAAATAAGCCTTCAACACACGGATGAGGCTTCAAATGTACTTGCGTCGCCTTGAGCTTAAGTGGTACGCCCTTCTTGGTTCGGTACCTGTGGAGAGCGAGGATCAGTACATTACACTTTGTACTGGTGCGTGGCAAATTAAGTTCCATGCTCTCATTTGGTTGAAGAGTTTATATGACTTAGTTTTGTGAATCTTTCTAACCATCCTAATGAACTTTAAACAAGCATATGACAAACGTAATATAAATTACGCTAGAACTTACCCACGGCAGAGCGTGTCGTGTAATGTGAGACTTTCTATGTTCTTCCTTGTCAATTGTTATCGCTAGTATAGCGTGAGCAAATTATGTGTGTTTGGTCATTGACACAACAAGTTATCCTGGACTCATAGCTTTTGTTAGTCGGGGCCCTTTCAACGCAAGTAGCGAGCCCTGCTGAAAGTTCCCGCTTAACCCTTGCTATTAACCAGCACAGCTATACCGTGTTTTCCTCTAGGCCGAAAAGGTCCCGTGGCCCCGGGGTGCCACTCGAGGAAACTTTTACCTTGTCGACAAGTTGTCCATGACCGTGTTAGAAGAATTTAATTACTAAAGCATGGTCTACATTTTTGAGAACTTAAATTTTATTGTGTCTCGCCTTGTCGTGGCATCATTTTGTTCAATGAGTCAATCTTTTGTTTAACACAGTTTTATATGATAAGTAGACGTATCCGTGCCCTTGCATCTATTATTTGATTTTGCAATAATATTATTGATTGAACTAAGAAGAGGGTCGAGAAGAGAAGGGTCAGCTACTAACCTTGATTTTTGTTCAAGGCGAGAGACTTATTGGTCGCACTAGAAGTTGCCTATACGATTACCTGAAATCGCACAAGCAACTGATTAGAACACTGTATTATTCAAGGAGTTTGATATGTAAATGCAAGTTCGAAATGCAAGCCATAAAAACCATTAAAAACATTCACGAAAACGCATTCAGAAAACCAATTCCAAAGAAGTAAGTGCGGCATGAAAAGCAGAGCAACGGAAGGTCTCTCCCGACTCAACCGCCGAGTCCATCCTCGAAGCGTAACCCGCTGAGTATGGGACTTGATTCCGAAGAAGCCTTTCTATAATGAAAAAAGGATCTTAATTCAATCGTTCTTGTTCGACCGTTTCAATCGATCCCAATTTATCGGTTTTGACTGAATCGGTAGCGACAGTGTTCCTTTCTCGCACACCCCGTAGACAGAAATGGGGCACGATGTAGGGACGGAACACTACACAGCCCATTAGCAACAGCACATCCAGCAACATGAACAGAATATGCTACTGAATCAGGGGTTACAGCTAGCCTTTGAGAGGAGTGTCAGAAATGATTCTGGAGCGTCGGGGAGGTTTTATCGACTTTACTCGAGATACTTTGATGGCACGGAGGATGCCATTACGACGGATGCTTGGCTTCAGAATATTGAGGCCATTTTGGTAGCAACAAAGGTTCCAGTAGAAGAGAAGTTTGACCAAGTCAGATTATTGCTTTAGGATCTCGCCCGTGACTGGTGGACATCAGAAGAGGTTGGAATGAGGCATCTTGTACCTTGGGGTAGCTTCAGTACTAGATTCAAGGCCAAGTACTTCGGCGTGGTAGCACGGTATGAGCTACAACAGAGGTTTATCAGTCTCAAGCATGCTGGTAAGACGGTGGACGGGTATGTAGCGGAATTATGTAGACTGAGTCGGTTTGCACCCGCGATGGTGGCTACGGAGCAGGAAAAGGCTATGAGATTCCAGCAGGGACTTCATCTGAAGATTTTACAGCTGGTAGAAGGACACGACTATCAGACTTTTGATGTTGTTTTAACGGCAGCCCGTAGGTACGAGCTTACCCAACAAAGGTTGGCAACAAGGACTGGGGGCCAGAAGAGGTTCCATTCCCAGAGTGGGGGCAGAGGAGCAGTACAACGAACATCGGCACCAGCACTCGGAGTCCGTATTCATGAGTCAGGAGTGTCGCGGAGGTCGGCGGTATCAGAGATAACAGCACTAGTTCGACATCAGCAGTCGAGGAACCAGCAGCAGCGCTAGGGGGCGCCCATGGGATGTACTTACTACGGTAAAGGAGGGCACACTAGGGATGTGTGTCGATCAGCTAACGGGTTGTGCATAAGGTGTGGCAGTCCAGACCACAGGATTGCCAATTGTCCTATGATGCAGAGGCCAGGAGGGCCAGTTCAGCAGTTTCTAGCGTTGCTAGCTCCGGAGGCAGCACCGAATAGAGGACCAGCATTGGTAGTAAGGCCACTAGCCCAGCGTCTGCCGACGCAGGCTCAGATGTTTCGTCAGGCACAGAACCAGGGACGATAGCAGAGGCCGCAGCAGCAGTATGTGCAAGGAAGACGGCAGTAGGGAGCTCAACAAGGCCAGGGTCAGGCCTTCACCTTATCTCTAGAGGAGGCACTAGCTTCAGGCGACGTGGTTGCAGGTAATGTTTCTGTTACCTCTTTTCCTGCAGTAGTATTATTTGATTTGGGGGCTACCCATTCTTTTATATCTATACGATTTGTGACACGTATTGCATTTCGAGACATTGCCAGAGACAATGAATATACTTACTGGTAATAGGCTCGTAGGAGTTAGCAGTATGCTTAGTGTGTCCGAACGTAGTGTGTGGGCGATTATTGCTCGCATCTTTAATTGAGTTCCCTATGGACAACTTTGACGTTGTCCTAGGCATGGACTGGTTGAGAGACAGTCATGCGACGATAGGTTATCGACGAGGTAGGATAGTATTTAATGTTTCTGGCATTGAAGAGTTCGTCTTTGTTCGATCATTGGAGGATCGGCCCAAGGGCACAGTTGCAGCGGCATTGGAAGAGCAGGAGCATATTCCAAGAGTGGTCAGAGAATTTTTTGATGTATTTCCAGCTTCCAGGTTTACCACCAGTGAGAGATGTGGAGTTGAATCCTGGAACGGAGCCTAAAGCAGGCAGAGTTTACAAGATCTCGCAGTCAGAGTTGGACAGTTGTACCAGTATAAAGAAGAACTGAAAGCAAAGCAGTTTATCCGATACAGTGAATCGCCCTGGGCAGCACCGGTGATTTTAGTACCTAAGAAGGATGGATCGACGCGAATGTGCATTGATTACCGACAGTTGAATACAGTGATAGCGAAGAACAAATATCCGTTACCAAGGATTGATGACTTGTTTGATCAGTTGAGTAAAGCCTGCGTCTTCTCTAAAATTAACGATCCGGATATTATCAAGTGAGGGTCCGGGAGCAGGACATACCCAAGACAGCATTTAGATCGCGATACGGGCATTATGAATTTCTGGTAATGCCATTTGGACTGACTAATGTCTTCCAGTAGTGTTTATGGATTTGATAAATCACATCTTTATGCCATATTTGGACAAGTTTGTAGTAGTGTTCATAGACGACATCCTCGTCTATTCCAGTGGTGAAGATGAGCATGAGAAACATCTTCGGACAGTTTTACAGACCTTGAGGAAGCATCAACTTTATACGAAGCTTAGTAAATATGAGTTTTGGTTGGATCATATTTCGTTCCTGGAACATATCATTTCTGGAACGAGAGTGTCAGTAGATCCGAAGAAGGTTAAGGCAGTAAAAAATTGGCCAGTTCCGAAGACAATAGCAGATGTGCGTAGTTTTCTGGGATTGGCAGTTTACTACAGGAGGTTCGTGGCAGACTTTGCCAGAATTTTGGCACCCTTGACGCGTTTGACGCGTAAAGATATAAAGTTTGTTTGGTCAGCGAAGTCTCATGCATCATTTGAAGAGTTGAAGAAGATGTAAAACTCCTAAATTTCTACTATTTTTTATTTAAATTTTGGTACTGATTTAAAATTTTATTATTATACATCGCGTAGTCGTATTGTACGTCGCGTACGAACTTTTATTTTTCGTAATTGCTCGACGAGTGCGAATATGTGCGAGCGTACATATTTTAGAAAAATATTTTTATTATACACTTTCAAAATATTATATAATTATTATTCTTGCTATAAAAAGCCTTTTTGTTTTTAGCAGTTATTAATCATAAATAATATTTTATTGTATACTAGGAAAGGCATAATCATGTATGTATTATTCGTGCATACATATATTTCGTAATTATTTATTAGTCTATTTTAAATAAAAATATAATTTTTGAGATTTATTAATATTTATTATTCAAAAAGATATTTAAAAATAATTATTACTTTCGAAATTATTATTATTGGTATTTTGAAAAATATATTTGGAAGTTATTGTGGCCATTTAAATCTGGATTTGATTTTTGGATTTATTTAAATAGTAAAACATTGAAAATTGATTTATCCCATTGATTTTAAACCAAGAATTTAATTAGATTTAAATTTAATTTGTATTTGGAATTTGATTTTTGATTTGAATTTGGATTTAATGAATTAATTTAAATAAATAGGTTGAATTATCTACTTTGTGTTTTAAATATTCCTAATTCTTATCCAATTGGGAATTTTCACATCCTATAAATAGGCAGGTACTCCTCCAATTTCCATCATCCATTATTTCTCTAAAATTTTTCCACCACAAAGTGAGTGCATCGTGTCCATGACCGTGTCCGTGTCCCATCTACTACTTATCTTCCTTTATATATACATTATCTTCATCGCGTCCGACACACCCGGACGCATCTCCTCGTCACCATCATCGTGTCAGACATACCAGACACGTCCAGACAACATCCTTGACTCAACCCAAATTCCTAATCTAACCCAGTCGTCGCCACCTCCCCTCCTACTGTCCCCCGTCGACCCGAAGCACACACCAAACCCAGCCACCACCCGACACCATTATCCCACTGCCGCACCATCCATACCACCCAGGCCGGACGACCAGCCCCTGTCCTCCACTCCGTCGCCAGCACCAAAAAAAACTAAACTAACGTTCCCACCGGCCGTCCGCCACGAGTCCAGACCCCAAACCACCCCACAAACCAAGCAAAACACCACACCACCACGACCAAAGGAGAAGTAATAGGGAAACCCTAACCTGAGCTCCGCCTCCCTGTCTCCCTCGTCTCCGTACCAGGCCGAGTGCCGACGACCACGTCTGTGCCTCTGCCATGCTCCTCCCTTCCGAAACCGCTGTCCTACACCGGACCACCCCGCCCTTAGCTGCCAAATCCGCCAGCTCCTCCGCCGATTGCGTCAACCCTCGGAGTCCTCCCAGTGAGAACCCACAATTGTGGTGCCATCGACGAAACAAAATTCCCCCATACCTGACCTCCACCAACGAGCCGCACCCGCGCCCTTCTCTCCTCTTCGACCGGCGCCCAGCCGCTCCGCCCCGTAGCGCGCCTCCTCACCGCCTCCCTGACTGAAACCCTACGCCGCCATGTCCTAGCCACCGCGCGACCGCCGCCGACTTCCCAAACCCTCGCCGCACCGAGTCTCCCGACCGCCGCCGACTTCCCTTCTCCCCTCCGCAGCGTCCGCCCGCCTCTCCTCCGCGTTCACCTCTCCCTCCGCCTCCGACTTCCCGGGCCAGCCGGACCGCCTCCACAAAACCCTCTCGCCCCTATGTTCCCCTCTCTCCCGTTGCCGACCGCCGCTGCCGAACCCCGCCTCGCCCAGCGCGCCGATCAGCCGCCATCCCCTTCTTCTTCCTCCCGTCTTCCTCTCTCCCTTGCTCGAGTCCCTTTCCTTCTCTCTCTCCTTCTCTCTTTAATCTCTTCCATCTCTCTTTGTTTTTGTGTTTTTTTTACTTAAGTTGATCACTGAGTTCTCCTCGAAAGAGGAGAACAACTTTTCATTGTTTACTTTTTTTCATTTTATTTTATATTATTACTATCATTATTATTATTATTATTATTATTATTATTATTATTATTATTATTATTAGTACTATTATTATTATTATTATTATTATTATTATCATTATCATTATTATTATTATTATTATTATTGTTAATTATATAATGGGATTCCTGTTACCTTATTGTTAGTAATAATTTTAGCCTCAGAGTAGATGTATACACCATATCTAATATTTTATTTCTTTATTACTCTTATTATTATGATTTTCTATACGTAATTTTAGTGTGTAAATTTGTTGTATTATTCATATATTATTACCACTATTATTTGTTGTTTTGTAAATTGTATTATTATTATTTCATAAGTTGTACAAATATTGTCTAGCTAATTCCAAGCAATTTTAAAAATATTATTCTCGATTATGTGTATATATATATTTGACAAGTTTTGGTCTAAATAATTTAGTACTATTTTCAATTATTATCTAAAATATATTTTAAATTATGAAAGATAGTTTTCATATTACAGTTTAGCCTAAAACGATTTTCAAGCATTTACCTAAAAACATATTCTTACTAATAAAATATAACTTTCTAAATCTAAATATTTTATTTGACAAAGATATAGTTTTTGACCTAAATAAGTTATTAATATTTTTGAATAATTATTTAAAACATCTTGTTTATGAAGTTTAGTTTCTATTAATGGCTATATAAACTTTGGATTTTTGCCTAAATCTATTCATTCCTCCGTTTTCAAACATTTATAAATATTGTTTTACTAGTAAATATATATTTAAGTATTTAGTTTCTAAAATCGTATATATATTATTCAATCAATTTCTTTAATTATCCTTTCGTCTGTGATTAATCCTATTACTCATGTTCCCTCGCCAATTCTATACTACCTTATGTCCATCATAGCTAACTTGACCATCTTGGACCCAATGGAACTGTCCGTACCACTACCCGAGGTTATCTTGCATAGTTATTGCACCGAAGTCGTAGTTCATGCCACCATGATTATCGTAGCACACCAGGCGCCCTACCAGGCAAGACACTTTGCCATTTGCTGTTTAATTATTTTAGCTCATATTTCATGCATGTTCATTATTTTCTTTATGCAAAATAAACTGTGATATATGGCATAACCTGTTAGAATTTACTGTTCAGTTTCTTGCTATGTATTATTTTCTTATACATTAAACTTAGAGTTAAGGGACCACCCTTTGTGTGTTGCATTCATAGGTGTCACGACCCGCACCCAGTGTGAGGGCACGAGAAGTAACGAACGCCCAGCCTACGCCGCAGTGTCGGCGGTAGAACGCTGTCCTGAGTCACCATATCTAACACAATCTAACCAAGCTATGAATAGAGTAAAAATAATACGTAACTCAATCACAATACTAAGATGGAATAGAAGGATAATCTCAAGAAAGTCACAATAAAGGTATAGGTGTAAACCACCAGAAATATCTCAAGTACAACTCATAAAAGTCTCAAATAGAAAATACAAATAAAGTACTAAGTCTCAGCTAGACTATGGGCAAGTCCTCAGCGACTGTGGGATCCTCCTGTGGGTCCACGTCGCCAGTGCCATTTAAGCCAATGCCATAATAAGTAGGACAATACTCCTCATCATCACCTGTAAAATTTTCAACATGCCCAGTCAGGACGGAACGAGCACATATCTCTCACAACAGTTCATATCAGGAATGGACATATAAAGCAAGCTATAGAAAACTATACATGAATCGCTGTAAAGAGAAATCAACAGGAGAGAAGATATAACTGAGATATAAATATGATAAATAAAGAATATAACCTTCTACGTGAAACAGAGCATGAATTGGTTATGTAAACAGCTTGGGTTGCACATGGATACAACTACGGAAAGAACATGGATAACAACTACTGGGGATAATGATCACATAACCAACTACACTCTCCCTGCCCCCAACCAATACACAAGGATCGAAGCATGTTATGTTATTGCACATGGATAACAACTACTGTATACATGGAGCTCATATGGTCATGAGTGTACATGAATAACATATGAGTGCACATGGATAAATGTGAATACATGGAGTACATGATGAACATGATAAAGTACATAAAACATGACATACTCGATATATCCGAGGGGATAACATCGCATGAAAAGATCCATAGGGTACCGATCCGTGTGAACGTCGTGCCAGCATCAAGTATACTAGTCTATAACAAGAGTACATATCCAAAGAAGCATGAAAAGGTCAGAGAATGTACTCGCCTGGCAATCCGAACTGCTGATGATGAAAAGTGACTGGACTGGAGTAATGCGATCCTATTTAAAACAACCACATGTCATAAAAATATCATAAGAAAAGTCTTCCATGCAAATTCTACATGATTTGGGTCAATCTAAGTCAAAGTCAACCTTGGGTCAACTTTGGTCAACCAAACTAGCCAAACTAGGTCGAGGTTGGTCAACTAGTTTACAAGTCCACTTTTAGGTCAATACTAGTCCTAGAATTGATTTTGGTAGGTGTTGGGGGTATCTTAGGTTCCAATACTAATTATCAAGATACATCCTAATATCAAATCCTACCAACTATTAATACACCCAAAATTAGATTTCTATCCTAACTAATACACCATGCATGTACACATCTAAAAACCAAACTCTTCTTAAACCTATCAACCAATGTAACTAACTAAACTATCAACTAACTATAACTAACTTTAGTATCCTGAAATTAATCCCTAGAATTAACCTACACAACTCAATATCCTATACTAAACCAACTCAACACAGCCTTCTAGATGCAGACTATTTGCATCTCATAGGTATTGTAAATTTGGACCTGTAGGCTTTGTTTGAAACAGGAATTATATATTGTAACACTGAACTGGAACAGAACTAAATATCTAACAGTAAAGGAAAACTGAAAACTTGACATTAACCAACTCTCATTTAATGGTCAACTAGACATGGTATCAACCAATTCCTAACTAACAATCTACTACACTTGGCATTAACCCAATCTCGACCAACAAGTAAACTGGACTTCAGCATCTTAATCTGAAATCAGTCCTAACACAAACTAATATCTGACATAGGCAATTACTTATTCTCTTAATACCTTATATTGATACCTACCCGAGCATTCCTTATGGCAAATCCAACTCGATCACAGCCTATCCAATATGACAACTAGTGGATACTCCTAGATATGGTCATACACGACCTGTAGGTTGAATCTATATAGATTTTATCATGGAAAAACTGATGGAAACAATGTTCAAATCACTGAACAGTAAAGAAGACTGAGACTTGGAAATCTGAACATTACTTGATACTCGAACCAAACCAAATTCGAACATAGCCTTCTCCTATTAAGCAAACTAACATGGTATCACATATATGGGGTTAACTAGGATTTTGTAGACTGGGAAATCACTTTGAAACTGAAACTGGAACAACACCAATATACCTAACAGTAAAGGAAGACTGAGATTTGGGAATTTGAACTTAACTTGATACTCCATGAAACCAAATTCATTCACAGCCATCTCCTTGATACAAACCAGCATGTATCACATAGAGGGGGTAATGTAGGACCTGAATAGTTGGGTTTTATACTGGAAAATCACTATGAATCAGATGGAAAAATTCCAATTTCTGTAACAGAAAACTGGAAATCAAGAACCTGATACTTAGCCAACCCAATATCTGTCATAGCCTTATCTCTTCTAGTAACTAACAGGTACTCTCCTAGAGGGTTAATAGGATATGTAGGTTTCAGTTTGCATAGCAATTATCAAGAAATCTGAATCTGAACAGAGATTCAATCTCTGAACATCAAAAATCTGAACTGCTAATGAAACTCGATACTAAGTGTCAACCCAAAATCGAAAGCAACCCATTCCTGATGCAGACTACTAGGTAATCACAAATATAGGTCAAGAAGGATCCTGTAGGTTAGTATAATACATGAAATATGTGTATATTGAATATCCAATCAAAGGAAAAGAAACTGAACAGAGAACAGTTCTCAGAAAACCCGATACTCAAACATCAAAACTCAAACTCAAACTCTCGATGCTACAAACTAATAGGTAATCTCCTAGACATGGTGTTGTGTGATCCGTAGGTCGATTCTATTCAGAAAATTCATTCGAAAACAGTTGGAACGAATTCGATTTACTGAACAGAAAACTGGAAAACTGAAAAGAACTCGATACTCTAAACCAAAACCTATTCATGACCTAAACTCTTCGAAAACCAACTAATGCTCGAAACCATAGGTTGGTAAAGTGTCAAGTGTTCGAACATGAACTACAGGTGTCATCGTGTCCAAGAAAATAGGACACGAAGTGTCCAGGACACTCGTGAACCAAGACTGGAACCCAGTCCTCGTGCACGTGTGTCGCACGATCTAGGTCTCGACACAGCGTAAGGTAGGACACGTGGTTGCTCGTACACGTAGCCCAACTGTAGGGCTACACATCCACGTGCCTGCACAGGACCCTTGCCACGTGTCCGAGTCGCACGAAGTGCGTATCGGACGCGCGTTCTCACGCGCGCGCGACAGGCCGCGATCAATGCCACGACGATTTCTCCCTCTACGCTCCACGAAATCCCACGAAATTTTACGAGTGTGCTGTCAGTCGTGGAGCCTAGCTACTGACCAAAAATCTCTGGTTGAATCGCCGTGTCCAAAGAGAAAGGACACAGCAGTAGCAGGGCACGCGCGCGGTCCCCGTGCGCGCGTGCGTGTCCTGTTTTGGGACACGAAATCGTCTCGATACAATCAAGAACCTAGGGTTTGGGGATCCCTACATCTAGGGCTATCGATTCATGAAGTTAGTTTGCAAAAATAACAGAATCGAATTCTAAGAGGAAAATCATCGAACACTTTTATCCCTAAACCGATACGTGTCCGATACACCTATCAAACGGACACGAAACTTAACCAAACTTTATGGGTAGTTCTAGGGTACCTAGATGCATGCTAATATGAAGAAAAATCAGAAGAAACTATGGTGTTTGGGTGTTTACCTATTGAGAGTTGAAGTATCAAAGAAACTGACTCCTCGATCGATGAGACGACCAGTTTCCACCGAGCAAACGCCTCCAACTCCTTGCTAACAATGCTCCAGCAAATTCTCCTCCTTCCCACGATCACAACGCACTTCGTTTGAGGTGAAACGGAGGTCGGATGAAAAAGTTAGGGTTTTGGAGAGCTGGAAACTAGGGTTTTGTAAAGGGGGTGTCTATTCCAATGCAATGCTTATATAGGGGATGGGGGTTTCCTGTTTTGGCCGGCCATAGGAGTCCTAATAGGGTCAAGGTTGGTCCATGGGTCTCACTCCTCTATTTAAGTTGAGTTTAAGCTCAATTAACAAAAGGCTACAAAGGCCAATTAATTAATTAGCCTAAAATGGCCAAATGGCTTCTAAATTAAACCAAAGCCTAAAAATAAAATCTAATTAGCTAGATACTCATCATAGGTCATGGTTAGTCTCTAATGTGGGTTTCTAAAGTTAGACCAAAGGCTAAATCAATCACAAGTCAATAATATCTAGAAAAATCACAAAATGACTAAAATAGCTAAAATGACTAAAATACCCTTATTTCAAAAAGTGGGTGCTACAAGTCTACCCTCCTTAAAATAATTTCGTCCTCGAAATTAAAATGATCCTACTCTTTCTAGGTCAATCCCCAACAATCATGGTCTTTAAGAAAATTTATCTAAATCATGCAGTTGAAAAGAATCATATAGGGTTATGGCAGGCAATCAGTCTGGAGTCTCGTCTGGCTACTAAAGTCATACTAGATCAAAAGTAGTCATAAGGTATCAAGCATACAAACATTATGGTAGGGTATAATAATCATCAAGATAGGATAACATCTGGGTCAAGAACTCACCTCTACTAGGTCTGGTAGCTGGAACTCTCTCTCCTGGAGGTAGGCCTCGTCTAGGGGCAAGTGTAGTAGGACAGTCTCGTATCTTGTGTGCAGCTGACCCACAAAATAGGCACAATCCTAGTCTCTTCCTACAGTCCTTCCATACGTGCCCAAGCTTCTTACAAAAGGCACAGGTAGGCACTCGCTCAGCTGATCTCTGCTGGACAGGAATCTGAACTGGATAGGCTGGTCTAGGCTGAAAGCCTGGGTACTCCTGAGGCTCTGGGTATACACTTCCCCTCGCTCTCTTGGGACTAGGCTCCTCCCTCGAATGCATGTAATCCCACAACAGTTGGATACTGAGACTCTGCTCTCTCATAAGCTCAGCCTGAAGTCTCTGTACCTCCCGCAAATCCTGAAGAAATTTGTGAATATGAGCTTCGACAGGAATGGCATGGGGTACCGCTCCAGGAGGCAAAGGAAGGCCCTCAGGCTCCGGCTGAACTGCAGTCCCCTCCTGAAGGACAGGAGATGGAGGGAAATTCTCCGGTGAGGCTGCTAACACCTCCTGAGCAATAGAAGGGGAAAGTACAATCTCAGTCTCATCCGGAATTGCAGCTGTGCACTGGGGACAAACTCTGGTCATGGGTGCCATTCTGGAAAAGATAAGGATAAATAATAAACCATTGGGCTGTAAGGCAGTATATCATCCTATACAAATACTGGTGATAAAAAACACAACTGAGATTAACCATAAAGCATTAATATTCTAAAGATGATCAAAAAAATCGAAAGTTTAAAGCACGACTGTCAATAACACTGAAATCCAAGCACACTATAAATATATATATATATATATATATATATATATATATATATATATATATATATATATATATATATATATATCTATAGAAATTTTAGTCTCGATATGATCTAAGTTGATCAAATCCAGGATGAATCGAGGTTTGGTCAAGATGGATAACGAGGTCGTTGAAGTCTCGGCACGAGTATCCAAGATTTGAAATCCATGTCACAATTGGATTAATTCAATTGAATAAGGTTCCAAACATTGGACGATAAGAGAATGACCAAGTCGACTGGTCGCGATCGTGGGTTTAGAATTCAACACTATTGAAATCCTAAAGGATACTGTGAGGATATAGAATTAAGCCACTATCCTCCTTCTGATAAGGAAGCTAAACGTGATACTCTGTGTTGACCTATTAAGTACAGTGCCTTGCCTTTCTGAAATATGTGAAAGACAAAAACAAAAGAGTTCAAAGACGATACTATTGAGTACAATACGTGGTTCATAGACGACGAAAATAGTTCAAGGAGAATTGCCAAACTGTCGTGGATGAGACAGATGCTCTAGAGTCTCATCCACGTAGAGTAATATATGAAAGCGAACCAAGTGCACTAGGTTGATCAGACCATCATACACCGGTTCTGATTAGACAATATGTTAGTGGATCGCGACCCAATAAAATATGTCATGATCAAGCTCAAAAAGGGATAAGCTTGCAAAACTAAGGCTAAATTAGCAACATAAGGTAGTCAAGTATAAGTAAGGGAGGAAATGATGAAGAAGAAAAGAAATAGTCCAAGATCCTTAACTAAGCTGGTCAAGCAATCAAGATAAGGTACAACGTTAAGCATTTAAAGAACAAGAAGAACACCATCACATGTCGGGTCGAAAGAAATGAGTCATGGTTGGATCTCGAATTTAAGTCAGAACGTAATTTAGTATCATGGTGAGGGTACAAGAATAAAGGAAATCAAGTTGAAGCATAAAATAAATTTAATTAAGAATCCAGTGAAATAATCTAGGGACACAGTACTAAAGGCGAATACTGTTAAGGAATGATCAAATACCAACGGTTAGAAGTCATAAAAAGATCTAGATTTGAGGAAAGGTTGAGTAGGTCAAGATTTGAGATATAGTCCTATAGTTTGGCAGACGACTAACAACCCTAGAGTATATACTACTATCATATTCATGAGTGATATGGTAATTAGTGTGGAACACTTCTATCTCATTAAGGTTACCCTGGTGGCCTACCTTTACATTCCTTTAAAAAAATTCCAAAATAACTACCGCAATTTTTTTTTTATTCACTCTAAGCCATCCAATCTAATCACGACTAACATTTAAATCCTTTTCATAAATCTCATAATAACTTTTATCTCGTTACTACTAACCTTTCCAAATTTAACGTTTCAATCCAACTTTAAACTCCAGAGTTAATAAATCATGAATCCATAAAATTCTATATCACTTCCTAAATTTAAAAAAAAACTCCCAATTTGTCTCAAATAATCCTCAAGATAGACACTCAGCTTATCACGGCAATCTAGCAGTTACAGCTCAGTATTTTAACGCGCTTATCAACCATAATTTCTCCTTCTAAGTCATTGAAACATAATCACTACTTCTTAAACCAAAATCCAAATAGATTTTTAAATCTTCAATCAATTGACATGATTCCAAAAATTTTAAAAAAAAATTCCAAAACAATCGTTTTCATATCTTCCCGATCTTCTAAACCAAAAATTTTAATATCATTACTTCCACTTAAATTGAAATCCATAAACATATACATCGCAACTTGTACGACTCCATTTAATAGTTCATACTACCACCCTTTTTTTCTTTTTTCTTTTTTTCCTTATCAAACCAATCTATATACGTTCAAAGATGTATAATCATAATCCAATAATTCGTGAATCACTTCAATTCCTGAAATCAATTTATTTAGATTCTAACTAATTTCCTCCAGTATCAAGATATAAGTTTATAATCCTCTGGTGATTACTACTTAGAATCTTCAAGATAAATTTCCTTGGTAATATCCCAACTTACAAACTACTAATCATTAAAGCATCCATTTAGAAAAGTGCCCTTATAACTTAATCAAAATCTCCGTGTATCCCAATTCCTTAATGTAATCCTCCTAGCCATGCGTTTGACCAACGAGTATATAGCAGTGTAGCCATCTTCCTAACCATTATTAAACACAAGAAAGTAAGGGTATTGGTGAAAAGAGTTCAAACAAGATGCAAGAATCGAGGGAGGAAGATGGACTAAAGTAAGGTAAAAAGGAATTTTAAATCGAAGCTCAAAATGAGATTCTCAAGGGTCGTCCCAGGAATCTCTCAAGAATTCCTAATAGTGATTGAGTACTTTAACTTATTCCTATATCCTACTGCAGGTTGTAATGATACTCTAGTTCGAGTACCACTACGAATCACACTAGTTGTGATCGAAGGACCTGCATGGGCCACCACTAAAAACGTGTCACGACCCGCACCCAGTGTGAGGGCACGAGAAGTAACGAACGCCCAGCCTACGCCGCAGTGTCGGCGGTAGAACGCTGTCCTGAGTCACCATATCTAACACAATCTAACCAAGCTATGAATAGAGTAAAAATAATACGTAACTCAATCACAATACTAAGATGGAATAGAAGGATAATCTCAAGAAAGTCACAATAAAGGTATAGGTGTAAACCACCAGAAATATCTCAAGTACAACTCATAAAAGTCTCAAATAGAAAATACAAATAAAGTACTAAGTCTCAGCTAGACTATGGGCAAGTCCTCAGCGACTGTGGGATCCTCCTGTGGGTCCACGTCGCCAGTGTCATTTAAGCCAATGCCATAATAAGTAGGACAATACTCCTCATCATCACCTGTAAAATTTTCAACATGCCCAGTCAGGACGGAACGAGCACATATCTCTCACAACAGTTCATATCAGGAATGGACATATAAAGCAAGCTATAGAAAACTATACATGAATCGCTGTAAAGAGAAATCAACAGGAGAGAAGATATAACTGAGATATAAATATGATAAATAAAGAATATAACCTTCTACGTGAAACAGAGCATGAATTGGTTATGTAAACAGCTTGGGTTGCACATGGATACAACTACGGAAAGAACATGGATAACAACTACTGGGGATAATGATCACATAACCAACTACACTCTCCCTGCCCCCAACCAATACACAAGGATCGAAGCATGTTATGTTATTGCACATGGATAACAACTACTGTATACATGGAGCTCATATGGTCATGAGTGTACATGAATAACATATGAGTGCACATGGATAAATGTGAATACATGGAGTACATGATGAACATGATAAAGTACATAAAACATGACATACTCGATATATCCGAGGGGATAACATCGCATGAAAAGATCCATAGGGTACCGATCCGTGTGAACGTCGTGCCAGCATCAAGTATACTAGTCTATAACAAGAGTACATATCCAAAGAAGCATGAAAAGGTCAGAGAATGTACTCGCCTGGCAATCCGAACTGCTGATGATGAAAAGTGACTGGACTGGAGTAATGCGATCCTATTTAAAACAACCACATGTCATAAAAATATCATAAGAAAAGTCTTCCATGCAAATTCTACATGATTTGGGTCAATCTAAGTCAAAGTCAACCTTGGGTCAACTTTGGTCAACCAAACTAGCCAAACTAGGTCGAGGTTGGTCAACTAGTCTACAAGTCCACTTTTAGGTCAATACTAGTCCTAGAATTGATTTTGGTAGGTGTTGGGGGTATCTTAGGTTCCAATACTAATTATCAAGATACATCCTAATATCAAATCCTACCAACTATTAATACACCCAAAATTAGATTTCTATCCTAACTAATACACCATGCATGTACACATCTAAAAACCAAACTCTTCTTAAACCTATCAACCAATGTAACTAACTAAACTATCAACTAACTATAACTAACTTTAGTATCCTGAAATTAATCCCTAGAATTAACCTACACAACTCAATATCCTATACTAAACCAACTCAACACAGCCTTCTAGATGCAGACTATTTGCATCTCATAGGTATTGTAAATTTGGACCTGTAGGCTTTGTTTGAAACAGGAATTATATATTGTAACACTGAACTGGAACAGAACTAAATATCTAACAGTAAAGGAAAACTGAAAACTTGACATTAACCAACTCTCATTTAATGGTCAACTAGACATGGTATCAACCAATTCCTAACTAACAATCTACTACACTTGGCATTAACCCAATCTCGACCAACAAGTAAACTGGACTTCAGCATCTTAATCTGAAATCAGTCCTAACACAAACTAATATCTGACATAGGCAATTACTTATTCTCTTAATACCTTATATTGATACCTACCCGAGCATTCCTTATGGCAAATCCAACTCGATCACAGCCTATCCAATATGACAACTAGTGGATACTCCTAGATATGGTCATACACGACCTGTAGGTTGAATCTATATAGATTTTATCATGGAAAAACTGATGGAAACAATGTTCAAATCACTGAACAGTAAAGAAGACTGAGACTTGGAAATCTGAACATTACTTGATACTCGAACCAAACCAAATTCGAACATAGCCTTCTCCTATTAAGCAAACTAACATGGTATCACATATATGGGGTTAACTAGGATTTTGTAGACTGGGAAATCACTTTGAAACTGAAACTGGAACAACACCAATATACCTAACAGTAAAGGAAGACTGAGATTTGGGAATTTGAACTTAACTTGATACTCCATGAAACCAAATTCATTCACAGCCATCTCCTTGATACAAACCAGCATGTATCACATAGAGGGGGTAATGTAGGACCTGAATAGTTGGGTTTTATACTGGAAAATCACTATGAATCAGATGGAAAAATTCCAATTTCTGTAACAGAAAACTGGAAATCAAGAACCTGATACTTAGCCAACCCAATATCTGTCATAGCCTTATCTCTTCTAGTAACTAACAGGTACTCTCCTAGAGGGTTAATAGGATATGTAGGTTTCAGTTTGCATAGCAATTATCAAGAAATCTGAATCTGAACAGAGATTCAATCTCTGAACATCAAAAATCTGAACTGCTAATGAAACTCGATACTAAGTGTCAACCCAAAATCGAAAGCAACCCATTCCTGATGCAGACTACTAGGTAATCACAAATATAGGTCAAGAAGGATCCTGTAGGTTAGTATAATACATGAAATATGTGTATATTGAATATCCAATCAAAGGAAAAGAAACTGAACAGAGAACAGTTCTCAGAAAACCCGATACTCAAACATCAAAACTCAAACTCAAACTCTCGATGCTACAAACTAATAGGTAATCTCCTAGACATGGTGTTGTGTGATCCGTAGGTCGATTCTATTCAGAAAATTCATTCGAAAACAGTTGGAACGAATTCGATTTACTGAACAGAAAACTGGAAAACTGAAAAGAACTCGATACTCTAAACCAAAACCTATTCATGACCTAAACTCTTCGAAAACCAACTAATGCTCGAAACCATAGGTTGGTAAAGTGTCAAGTGTTCGAACATGAACTACAGGTGTCATCGTGTCCAAGAAAATAGGACACGAAGTGTCCAGGACACTCGTGAACCAAGACTGGAACCCAGTCCTCGTGCACGTGTGTCGCACGATCTAGGTCTCGACACAGCGTAAGGTAGGACACGTGGTTGCTCGTACACGTAGCCCAACTGTAGGGCTACACATCCACGTGCCTGCACAGGACCCTTGCCACGTGTCCGAGTCGCACGAAGTGCGTATCGGACGCGCGTTCTCACGCGCGCGCGACAGGCCGCGATCAATGCCACGACGATTTCTCCCTCTACGCTCCACGAAATCCCACGAAATTTTACGAGTGTGCTGTCAGTCGTGGAGCCTAGCTACTGACCAAAAATCTCGGGTTGAATCGCCGTGTCCAAAGAGAAAGGACACAGCAGTAGCAGGGCACGCGCGCGGTCCCCGTGCGCGCGTGCGTGTCCTGTTTTGGGACACGAAATCGTCTCGATACAATCAAGAACCTAGGGTTTGGGGATCCCTACATCTAGGGCTATCGATTCATGAAGTTAGTTTGCAAAAATAACAGAATCGAATTCTAAGAGGAAAATCATCGAACACTTTTATCCCTAAACCGATACGTGTCCGATACACCTATCAAACGGACACGAAACTTAACCAAACTTTATGGGTAGTTCTAGGGTACCTAGATGCATGCTAATATGAAGAAAAATCAGAAGAAACTATGGTGTTTGGGTGTTTACCTATTGAGAGTTGAAGTATCAAAGAAACTGACTCCTCGATCGATGAGACGACCAGTTTCCACCGAGCAAACGCCTCCAACTCCTTGCTAACAATGCTCCAGCAAATTCTCCTCCTTCCCACGATCACAACGCACTTCGTTTGAGGTGAAACGGAGGTCGGATGAAAAAGTTAGGGTTTTGGAGAGCTGGAAACTAGGGTTTTGTAAAGGGGGTGTCTATTCCAATGCAATGCTTATATAGGGGATGGGGGTTTCCTGTTTTGGCCGGCCATAGGAGTCCTAATAGGGTCAAGGTTGGTCCATGGGTCTCACTCCTCTATTTAAGTTGAGTTTAAGCTCAATTAACAAAAGGCTACAAAGGCCAATTAATTAATTAGCCTAAAATGGCCAAATGGCTTCTAAATTAAACCAAAGCCTAAAAATAAAATCTAATTAGCTAGATACTCATCATAGGTCATGGTTAGTCTCTAATGTGGGTTTCTAAAGTTAGACCAAAGGCTAAATCAATCACAAGTCAATAATATCTAGAAAAATCACAAAATGACTAAAATAGCTAAAATGACTAAAATACCCTTATTTCAAAAAGTGGGTGCTACAATAGGCCTTGACACGTTTATACCACGTTGTTGTGTGTCACATATAGGACTCGGACATGCGTGATTGGCTGGCCACCAGTACGTATAAGCCGTGCGTTAGGAAATAACTGCTAATAGAATTGCATGCTAGAAGACTTAACAGTTATGAGTTGGCATTGGACGGGAAGAATATGATTGGAAGTTGACTACCACCTATCTATCATAGACTCGCTCGCTACTGAGGAACGATAGGTAGACTATATGCTATAGACTCGCTCGATACTGAGGAATAGTATATGGTGTTGTGACTCGCTACTGAGGTACTGTATCGGTATTTTCTTGACTTGACCGGGTAGTCATGCGACCATGAACTGTTCTTAAAACTGCATTCACCTAGATTTGGTTAGGCACCTTTATCCGTTAGGTACGAGTACTTTTGGTTTGGGTACTTGTATTTGACCGTGGCTTGGAACAATAACTTGTCGCGGATTAGTTTGTCACATCTTGTCCTTGTTTGGTTGTAGGTGTGACTTACTACTTCGATGAGAAGGTATCGAACCTTGTTGGGGTCCGGATACCATATTGGATTAATAGCATGGGAAGATACGTCACCGTGAATTAGTTTACCATCTCCTGTCCTTGTTTGGTTGGGGGGATGGTACGCTCGTTCAATAGGTGCATATTGGACCATGTTATAATTCGATTGACTTATTTATTTAAGCAATATTTATTCAGTTTATATGGCACGATATTATGTGTCTTGTTACATCCCTCTGAGGACCTGGTTATCTCTCCAGGTGTGTGCTATTGTATTTTACAGGTGCTCTAGCTTTAGCCGTGATCATCGCTACTTCTTCGAGGATGATTGCATTTGGATCGTCTTCGCTTCGCTCGCCAAAATCTTTCTTTTGTTATGTATTTCTTTTTCATAGTTAGTAGTGGATTTGTCTCCGCCCAACTACATGTACCAAATGATAATTTCATAGTTGATTATATGAGATCTTCTATTCATTTATTTTGCGTGGATGAGATTAGTTATGGTTCTACTGCATTTTACAGCTTATGTATTCGTACGAGTTTTCCATATATTGGAGTGTACTTCGTATGAATACAGCTGGCATGTCTACGTTCCTAGTCCTACGTATTTTGGGACTGGGGCGTTACATGTTTTTGTGGTGGCCCATGCAGGTCAAGATAAATTGTTTGGTTACTTTACCATACCAAACAAGCCTGCGAATAGGATTAGAAGTCTAGGATCTCATCCACATACTTGACCTTTTTCCTCGATTCCATATTCGCCGACTCATCAATTGCATCTTGCTTGCTTTCTTCCATCCCTAATCTTATCTTCCCTTCGTGCTTGCTAGAGATTGACCCTACTAGTTAGTTGTCCCAAATCACCATTAGTTTAATTCTTTAAGTTGGGTAGAATACCTTATGAACTAGCAACCCCTTTGACCTAGTGACCGATATTAGCAAGCTTATTTAGATCCTAGAATCTAGAGGACCTAACCCGTCTAGCCAACCAAGGACTTGGACAAAAAGACTATAGGACGACTGTATGACTTAGAATCATTCTACCTTCTTTAAATCTTAATCTCTCGTACCTATGTATTTACCGTTTTGACTAATGATGCTAATGTAGCCTAGTTTTTGCAAGCTTATTCTTTATCGAGTTTGTTCATGACATATGTTATTGAGCGCTCACTAGCCTATTGTCTAATCAGAACTGGTGCATAATGGTCTGATCAATCAAGTGCACTTTGGTTCGCCTTTGTCTATTACTCTACGTGGATGGGGACATAATTAAACTTGGCCCTTACAATCCCATCCACGACTGCCTTGACAATTCCTTTGAAATTATTCGATCATCTTTGAATCACGTATTCGTATTCGATAACGCCTCCTTCGAACTCTATCTTGCTTTCGTCTTCACCTATTTTAGGAGGACGAAAGCGTTATACTAGAACTTCTTCTAGCCGTCTTATCGATTACGACCATATCGTATTATTTTTCTATGATCTAGATCGTAATTTCTTACGGCATGATTTTGTTGTTATCATCATCGATACCCCTTGTGTCTTCTCACCCCCTACGAATTCTTAATTTCGAGGACGAAATTATTTTAAGTTGGGTAGGATGTAAAATCCCTAAATTTCTACTATTTTTTTATTTAAATTTTGGTATTGATTTAAAATTTTATTATTGTACGTCGCGTAGTCGTATTGTACGTCGCGTACGAACTTTTATTTTTCGTAATTGCTCGACGAGTGCGAATATGTGCGAGCGTACATATTTTAGAAAAACATTTTTTTATTATTTTATTATACACTTTCAAAATATTATATAATTATTATTCTTGCTATAAAAAGCCTTTTTGTTTTTAGCAGTTATTAATCATAAATAATATTTTATTGTATACTAGGAAAGGCATAATCATGTATTTATTATTCGTGCATACATATATTTCATAATTATTTATTAGTCTATTTTAAATAAAAATATAATTTTCGAGATTTATTAATATTAATATTTATTATTCAAAAAGATATTTAAAAATAATTATTACTTTCGAAATTATTATTATTGGTATTTTAAAAAATAAATTTGGAAGTTATTGTGGCCATTTAAATCTTGATTTGATTTTTAGATTTATTTAAATAGTGAAACATTAAAATTTGATTTATCCCATTGAATTTAAACCAAGAATTTAATTAGATTTAAATTTGATTTGTATTTGGAATTTGATTTTTGATTTGAATTTGGATTTATTGAATTAATTTAAATAAATAGGTTGAATTATCTACTTTGGGTTTTAAATATTCCTAATTCCTATCCAATTGAGAATTTCCACATCCTATAAATTGGCAGGTACTCCTCTAATTTCCATCATCCATTATTTCTCCAAAAAAATTTCACCACAAAGTGAGTGCATCGTGTCCATGACCGTGTCCGTGTCCCATCTACGACTTATCTTCCTTTACATATACATTATCTTCATCGCGTCCGACACACCCGGACGCATCTCCTCGTCACCATCATCGTGTCAGACACACCCGACACGTCCAGACAACATCCTTGACTCAACCCAAATTCCTAACCTAACCCAGCCGTCGCCACCTCGCCTCCTACTGTCCCCCGTCGACCCGAAGCACACACCAAACCCAGCCACCACCCGACACCATCATCCTACTGTCGCACCATCCATACCACCCAGGCCGGACGACCAGCCCCTGTCCTCCACTCCGTCGCCAGCACCAAAAAAAAACTAAACTAACGTTCCCACCGGCCGTCCGCCACGAGTCCAGACCCCAAACCACCCCACAAACCTAGCAAAACACCATACCACCACGACTAAAGGAGAAGTAATAGGGAAACCCTAACCTGAGCTCCGCCTCCCTGTCTCCCTCGCCTCCGTGCCAGGCCGAGTACCGACGACCACGTTCGCGCCTCTGCCATGCTCCTCCCTTTCGAAACCGCTGTCCTACTCCGGACCACCCCGCCCTTAGCTGCCAAATCCGCCAGCTCCTCCGCCGATTGGGTCAACCCTCGGAGTCCTCCCAGTGAGAACCCACAATTGTGGCGCCGTCGACGAAACAAAATTCCCCCATACCTGACCTCCACCGACGAGCCGCACCCGCGCCCTTCTCTCCTCTCCAACCGGCGCCCAGCCGCTCCGCCCCGCAGCGCGCCTCCTCACCGCCTCCCTGACTGAAACCCTACGCCGTCGTGTCCTAGCCACCGCGCGACCGCCGCCGACTTCCCAAACCCCCGCCGCACCGAGTCTTCCGACCGCCGCCGACTTCCCTTCTCCCCTCCGCAGCGTCCGCCCGCCCGCCTCTCCTCCGCGTTCTCCTCTCCCTCCGCCTCCGACTTCCCGGGCCAGCCGGACCGCCTCCACAAAACCCTCTCGCCCCTCTGTTCCCCTCTCTCCCGTTGCCGACCGCGCTGCCGAACCCCGCCTCGCCCAGCGTGCCGATCAGCCGCCGTCCCCTTCTTCTTCCTCCCGTCTCCCTCTCTCCCACGCTCGAGTCCCTTTCCTTCTCTCTCTCCTTCTCTCTTTAATCTCTTCCATCTCTCTTTGTTTTTGTGTTTTTTTTTTTACTTAAGTTGATCACTGAGTTCTCCTCGAAAGAGTAGAACAACTTTTCATTGTTCACTTTTTTTCATTTTATTTTATATTATTACTATCATCATTATTATTATTATTATTATTATTATTATTATTATTATTATTATTATTATTATTATTATCATCATTATTATTATTAGTACTATTATTATTATTATTATTATTATTATTATTATTATTATTATTATCATTATTATTATCATTAGTATCATTATTATTATTATTATTGTTAATTATATAATGGGATTCTTGTTACCTTATTGTTAGTAATAATTTTAGCCTCAGAGTAGATGTATACACCATATCTAATATTTTATTTCTTTATTACTCTTATTATTATGATTTTCGATACGTAATTTTAGTGTGTAAATTTGTTGTGTTATTCATATATTATTACCACTATTGTTTGCTGTTTTGTAAATTGTATTATTATTATTTCATAAGTTGTACAAATATTGTCTAGCTAATTCCAAGCAATTTTAAAAATATTATTCTCGATTATGTGTATATATATATTTGACAAGTTTTGGTCTAAATAATTTAGTACTATTTTCAATTATTATCTAAAATATATTTTAAATTATGAAAGATAGTTTTCATATTACAGTTTAGCCTAAAACGATTTTCAAGCATTTACCTAAAAACATATTCTTACTAATAAAATATAACTTTCTAAATCTAAATATTTTATTTGACAAAGATATAGTTTTTGACCTAAATAAGTTATTAATATTTTCGAATAATTATTTAAAACATCTTGTTTATGAAGTTTAGTTTCTATTAATGGTTATATAAACTTTGGGTTTTTGCCTAAATCTATTCATTCCTCCGTTTTCAAACATTTATAAATATTGTTTTACTAGTAAATATATCTTTAAGTATTTAGTTTCTAAAATCGTATATATATTATTCAATCAATTTCTTTAATTATCCTTTCGTCTTTGATTAATCCTATTACTCATGTTCCCTCGCCAATTCTATACTACCTTATGTCCATCCTAGCTAACTTGACCATCCTGGACCCAATGGAACTGTCCGTACCACTACCCGAGTTCACCTTGCATAGTTATTGCACCGAAGTCGCAGTTTATGCCACCATGATTATCGTAGCACACCAGGTGCCCTACCAGGCAAGACACCTTGCCATTTGCTGTTTAATTATTTTAGCTCATATTTCATGCATGTTCATTATTTTCTTTATGCAAAATAAACTGTGATACATGGCATAACCTGTTAGAATTTACTGTTCAGTTTCTTGCTATGTATTATTTTCTTACACATTAAACTTAGAGTTAAGGGACCACCCTTTGTGTGTTGCATTCATAGGCCTTGACACGTTTATACCACATTGTTGTGTGTCACATATAGGACTCGGACATGCGTGATTGGCTGGCCACCAGTACGTATAAGCCGTGCGTTAGGAAATAACTGCTAATAGAATTACATGCTAGAAGACTTAGCAGTTATGAGTTGGCATTGGGCGGGAAGAACATGATTGGAAGTTGACTACCACCCTATCTATCATAGACTCACTCGCTACTAAGGAACGATAGGTAGACTATATGCTATAGACTCGCTCGATACTGAGGAATAGTATATGGTGTTGTGACTCGCTACTGAGGTACTGTATCGATATTTTCTTGACTTGACCAGGTAGTCATACGACCATGAACTGTTCTTAAAACTGCATTCACCTAGATTTGGTTAGGCACCTTTATCCGTTAGGTACGAGTACTTTTGGTTTGGGTACTTGTATCTGACCGTGGCTTGGAACAATAACTTGTCGCGGATTAGTTTGTCACATCTTGTCCTTGTTTGGTTGTAGGTGTGACTTACTACTTCGATGAGAAGGTATTGAACCTTGTTGGGGTCCGAATACCATATTGGATTCATAGCATGGGAAGATACGTCATCGTGAATTAGTTTACCATCTCCTGTCCTTGTTTGGTTGGGGGGATGGTACGCTCGTTCAGTAGGTGCGTATTGGACCATGTTATAATTCGATTGACTTATTTATTTGAGCAATATTTATTCAGTTTATATGGCATAATATTATGTGTCTTGTTACGTCCCTCTGAGGACCTGGTTATCTCTCCAGGTGTGTGCTATTGTATTTCACAGGTGCTCTAGCTTTAGCCGTGATCATCGCTACTTCTTCGAGGATGATTGCGTTTGGATCGTCTTCGCTTCGCTCGCCAAAATCTTTCTTTTGTTATGTATTTCTTTTTCATAGTTGGTAGTGGATTTGTCTCCGCCCAACTACATGTACCAAATGATAATTTTATAGTTGATTATATGAGATCTTCTATTCATTTATTTTGCGTGGATGAGATTAGTTATGGTTCTACTGCATTTTACAGCTTATGTATTCGTACGAGTTTTCCATATATTGGAGTGTACTTCGTATGAATACAGCTAGCATGTCTACGTTTCTAGTCCTACGTATTTTGGGACTGGGGCGTTACAGAAGAGATTGATCTCAGCCCCGATCTTGACACTTCCAGTTGGATCGGGAGGGTTCACAGTATATTGTGACGCATCCGGGAAGGGACTTGGGTGTGTATTGATGCAGCATGGTAAGGTGATAGCATATGCGTCTCGACAGCTTCGGACCATGAGAAGAACTATCCCACCCACGATTTGGAGTTAGCAGCAGTGGTGTTTTCGCTTAAGTTATGGAGGCATTACTTGTATGGGGGTTGAGTGGAGATTTACACGGATCATAAGAGCTTAAAGTATGTATTCACCCAGAGGGACCTGAATATGAGACAGAGAAGATGGTTGGAGTTACTGAAGGACTTCGATGTGAATCTTCAGTATCATCTAGGCAAGGCAAATGTGATAGAAGATGCCTTGAGCCGAAGAGGTGGTGCATTCATTTTAACCTCGCAGAGACATATTTTGGAAGATCTTCATGATATGGGAATTGAAGTGATCTTGCCGCAAGATACGGGAATCATGGCCAGTTTGTAGATTCAGTCTACTTTAGTAGAAAGGATTAGAGCCGCACAGGGAGAGGACCTACAGATCTAGAAGCTTCGGTCAGAATGCGAGTCAAGTCTCAGGAAGGAGTTAGAAATCCATGAAGATGGTACGCTTAGGTTCGGAAACCGACTTTGTGTACCAAGTGGAGACCTTCGACGGGAGGTTATGACAGAGGCTCACAGTTCTCTTTATTCCATTCATCCCGGAGGAACAAAAATGTATCAGGATATGAAGTAGCACCTTTGGTGGAATGGCATGAAGAGGGAGATCGCAAAATTTGTTTCCAGGTGTTTGGTATGTCAGCAAGTGAAGGCAGAACAACAGAAGCCGGCAGGTTTGTTACAATCGCTTCCTATTTCGGAGTAGAAATGGAAGCATGTTACGATAGATTTTGTGACCGATTTACCTAGATCTCCGACTGGTCGAAACGTAGTTTAGATGATAGTAGATCGGCTCACGAAGGTTGCTCATTTCCTTCCTTTTAGAGTGGGCAGTCTACTGAGCAGTTGGTAAAAATGTATATGAAGCAGATAGTGAGGCAGCATGGTGTTCCAGTCAGCATAGTATCAGATCGGGATATACGGTTCCAACTTGAGGTTCAGTACAACTTACTATCCGTAGACTGACGGACAGTTAGAGAGAAACATTCAAACGTTGGAAGATATGCTGTGAGCTTGTACCTTAGACTTCGGCGGATCTTGGGAAGATCATCTTCATTTGGTAGAATTCTTTTACAATAAACAGTTATCAGGCAAATATCCAGATGCCTCCGTTTGAAGCATTATATGGGAGGAAATGTAGGTCCCCTCTAGCATGGGACGACGTGGGATAACGAAGATTATTGGGACTAGAGATGATCACGCAGACAGTGGAGAAAATCAAGTTGATCAGAGAACGACTTCGAGTTGCGCAAGACAGACACCGACACTGGACAGATCAGCATCGTAGGCCTCTAAATTTGGTGTTGGTGACCAAGTGTTTCTGCGGATTTTGCCTACTCGGGGTATCATTATATTTGGAACCCGATGAAAGCTTAGTCCGAGATACGTTGGTCCATTTGATATTCTCGCTCGGGTAGGCGATGTTGCTTATCGTCTTGCCCTTCCGCCTTCTCTATGTGATGTACATGATGTGTTTTATGTATCTCAGTTGCGTAGGTATGTTCCGGATCCGAGTCATGTCCTCGATCATTCTGAGCTGGTCATCGGTACCGACCTGACTTACGAGGAACAACCTGTATCCATTTTGGATCGGCGAGAGAAGGTGCTCAAGAATAGGACTATTAGTCTTGTTCGCGTCGCTTGGGGCCATCACTCACCAGAAGAGTCGACATGGGAGCACGAGGACGAGATTAGATCTCGATATCCGCACTTGTTCGACTCAGAAGGTATATTTATTCTTATGCCTTCGTAACATATTTCCGTGCTTGCATTACACCCACTAGGGTGGATGATTGTTCTCTTATGCCTGATAGAATTGATATTATTACATGAATAATTGGTCCTGTAATTAATGTTCTTGCTTGCGTTGATTTCGCTATCTTGTCTTAGTTGAAATTTCGAGGACGAAATTTTTCTAAGGTGTATAGAGATGTCACTCTCCGTTCCTAATATACGTATTTGCTTCTTGAATCCTGTACACGATATCAAATAGTTGTACCTGTACACGGCAGGAGGGTGCTCGCAGTGCAGCAACAGGGGTGGAAGGGGTGCTGGCAGGGGTGCAACAACAACAACGGGATCTGCAGCAGCAACAGCAGGTGGGGGCCGAAACGGGAAAGGGGAGTACATGATGGAGGGCCTGATCGGAGGGGGTGGGTGGGATATAGGGTTAGTTTTTTTTGTGGATGGCTCTGATACGATGTAAAGTAGAATAATTTGATGAATATTAATAAAGAGAGAGAGAGTTACATATATATAGGAGAGACTAGCCCCTCTCACTATTATTGTAACCGATGTGGGACTAAAGTCCAATACTACTAATACTTAATAGGTACTTTCTGGTAGCTACTACTATACTGTCCATATCTACGATTTTCAAGGGATGAATTCCAAGTTGCAACCCTTTAGACAAATTGAACCATTTGAAGCCCATTAGATCTGCCATTTAAGTTGGAGCCCCATATCAGATACCGTTTTCTGTGTGTAACTGGTTCAGCACAAGCCAAGGTGTTTCTTCTTTTTTCGTTGAGATCTAACAAATCTATCTGGATTTCCTTAATTAGATTTTCTATTGATTACACAATTCTGACCAGCAATATCATATCCTTTTAGATTTATGATCGTGACGGTCTTACCTTGGGAGAATTCATAAAAGGGGATATGTATAAGACCTAAAAAATACTAAAGGCCACATATCTGAATTGACTGGTGGGGAGTGGAAACCAAAATAAAATGAGACTATTTTAACATCTTCAGAAGATGGATCATTATGAATATGGGATGTAGCTGATTTCCAAACTCAGAAACAGGTTTGCTTATTTTCTGCTTAGATTTGGTATAGAAATGAATAATGGGATCATTTTATTGATGGGCTACTACTTGCTACTTATAGAGGTTCTAACTCCTCTTCATACTACATATTCTAATGTGGGACTAAAGTCCCTTATTGGTTCTAAACACTCCCCCTCAAGATGGGCGATAGATATTAATCATCCCCATCTTGTTACATAGCTTTGACAGACTCAATGAACTAAGACCTTTAGTCAGACAGTCTGCAACTTGTTCTTTTGAGCAAACATTCAGTATCCCTTGTTCCAGCTTCTCCTTGATGAAGAATCGATCAATCTCGATGTGCTTCGTTCTGTCGTACTGAACTGGATTGTTGGCTACACTTATTGCAGCTTGACTATCGCTCAGAAGATGTAACGGTGTTCCCTTATCTAGCTTCAACTCTGTCAGCAGTGCTTTCACCCACAGTAACTCTGACACTCCCAGAGCCATTGCTCTGTATTCTGTTTCAGCTGACGATCGTGCTACCACTGACTGTTTCTTGCTTCTCCATGGGACCAGGTTTCCTCCTACAAAGATACAGTACCCCGTAGTAGACCTTCTGTCGTCTATGCAACTTGTCCAATCTACATCGCAGTATTCCTCAACCTCTACGCATCCATTCTTCTTGAACCAAGCCATTTTCCCGACATCCCTTTCAGATAACTCAAGATCTGAAACACTGCTTCCATATGACCCGCTCTTGGATCATGCATGTAGCGACTCACTACACTCACCGCAAATGAGATATCAGGGCGAGTGTGCCCCAGATAAATCAATCTTCCTACAAGTCTTTGATACCTTTCACGATCAACTGGCTCTCCTGCTTCTGCTCCCAACTTGCACTTCTGGTCAATTGTAGTAACTGCTGCTTTGCATCCCAGCATCTCTGTCTCCTTTAGCAGATCTAGTGCGTATTTTCTTTATGAGAGAACAATTCCTTGTTCGTCGTCACATACCTCGATACCCAGAAAGTACCTCATCGCTCCTAAATCCTTCACCTTAAACTCCTTCGTGAGTTTTGATTTCAGCTTAGTGATCTTGACCTCATCATCCCTTGTGATTACTATATCATCCACATATACAGCAAGTATAGTAATGTGGCCTCTTGCATGCTGAAGAAAGACTATATGATCTGCATTTGTTTGATGGTATCCCACGCCAGTAACATCCTTTCTGAATCTGTCAAACCAGGCTCGAGGAGATTGCTTGAGCACGTATAGCGACTTCTTTAGTTTACACACTTTTTCACGCGACGTCCCTCCGTCTGATTCTGTCGCGTAACATCCTGGCGGGAGCTCCATGTATACTTTTTCTTGCAGGTCCCCGTGGAGAAAGGTATTCTTCACATCTAATTGGTATAGCTTTCACCCATAGTTTGCTGCAATGGAGATCATAGTTCTTACCGTGCTCATTTTTGCTACTAGGGCAAACGTCTCATCATAGTCGATGCCATATGATTGTGTGTATCCTTTTGCAACCAACCTCGCTTTGTACCACTCTACTTTTTCTTCTGGCATCTCCTTCACTGTGTACACCCATTTGTATCCCACAGTTTCTTCCCTTTAGGTAATGGAACCAGCTCCCATGTCTTATTTTTCTCTAGTGTCCCAAGTTCTTCCATCATTGCAGCTTTCTACCTTGGATCTTTCTTTGCTTCCTGCCAACACTTAGGCAAAGATGTAGAGTCTAACGATGCAATGAAGGCTCGATAATTCGAAAAAATATTAGAATAAGACAAGAAATTGTCAATATCATGTTCATAATCATCATAACTACTAGGAGCCTTACCCGCATTGATGCGAGAAGATCTCCTTAAGGGAGAAATAGGTGGTGGAGAGATCATACCATCCAAGTTAGAGAGATCCGCATCAGAATTAGAGTGATTCAGTGCGGGGGCAACATCTTCAAGAGTTGGGGCAAGAGTAGACGAGGGACTTGGAACAGTAGGCAATGGACACGGCACAGTACTGGACTTCTGTTGTCTCCTTCTGTAGACTTGGAGCTCCTTTTCCCTTGTCTCCCCCTACGTAACATATGTATCTTCTTCTTCATTCTCCGTATCAGAGTCACTGCTATCTCCCCCTTTTGTCCAATTTTCCACGACCGGACACGGGATCGATCCGACTATCACGTTTGGACTTATTATCTCCCCCTCACGTCTAACACCCTCTGTGTTAGGTGTGCCACCAAACGTTGAACCTGCATCCGAACCATAGTATAGTTCCAGTTCTCTGAATGTAACGTCCATGCTTACAAACATCTTCCGCTCAACTGGACTCCAACATGCGTATCCCTTCTGAGTTGCTGTGTACCCGACAAATACACACTTAACCGCTCGAGGATCCAGTTTGCCAACTCCTGGCCTATTATCTTGGACAAAACACACACACCCAAATACTTTCGGGGGAACAGTGTATGTAGTTGCACCAGTAAGCATCTCCAACGGTGTCTTCCAGTACAATACCTGAGAAGGTATTCGGTTGATGAGATAAGAGGTCGTCAATACAGCCTGCCCCCATAAGTGTTTTGGGACATTCATAGCCAGCATCATCGTCCGTGCGACCTCCAGCAGGTGTCTGTTCTTCCGTTCGGCCACACCATTTTGTGCCGGTGTATAGGCACATGAGGTTTGATGTAGTATTCCATGAGTGGATAAATATTCAGCAAATCGCTTATTTGTGTACTCCGTCCCATTGTCAGACCGAAAATACTTAATTTTAGCCCTATATTGTGTTATCATCCGGTGATGAAAATCCTGAAAAGCCTCAAAGACGTCGCTTTTATTCTTCATAAGATAGACCCATGTCACGCGGGTATAATAGTCAATAAAAGTGACGAACCATCAAAATCCGTTAATACTTGTTGTAGGACAAGGACCCCATACGTCCGAATGTATCATATCAAAAACATCGAAACTTTTATTTTCATAGCTCACATAGGAGCTTCTGATATGTTTGTCCAACTCACATGCATTACAAACTAACTTCTCTTTATTAGCCCTTTGATATAAGGACGGATACATTCGACTAATAACTTTAAAGGAAGAATGTCCGACACGCTGGTGGTAGAGTAACAATTCATTTTCTACACTGTGACGTGAAGCGTCCGATTGTGCACTTGCGACCAGAGATGCCAGTGCTGTGTCCAGTCCGGTCATGTCCAAGTACCATAGCCCCTTATGCCATGTGCCAGTCCCTAGTCGTCGTCCTGTCCCCTTCTTCTGAAAAATTACCGTAGGAATGTCAAAGGAAATAGTACAGTTAAGATCAAGGATAATGACACTAATAGAGATAAGATTGACAGAAAAAGACGGAGCATGTAAGACATTGGTGAGAGTGAGGGAAGGGGTGCATGCAACAATGCCTTTATCCATTACAGGTCTGGAGGTACCATCAGCAGTCTGAATGCTCTCCGGCGTCGGTAGATGAGTATAGTCCTGGAACTCACTGCGGGACCCCGTGACATGGCGAGATGCCCCATAGTCCATAATCCAACCTAGCTGATGGTCAGATACAAGAGCATGCGCAGGTATACCTGTGCTGGTTTGGGCAAAACAAGTGATGTGATTCCCCTGAGGTAGATGATGCCGCATGAGAGTCGAGACTATCGTCCGATCCCTGCTTCGAGCAGCGTAACCTCGCGAGGAACTCCCTCTCAAGAGGGGTTATTTCAGCCAGCTGCTTTTCTCCCCCTTCTTCCGCCAGATTCGCTTTGTGTCCTTCAAAAGAATTTTTTCTTCGACCAGCATATCCTCCTCTACCACCACGACGTACTCCACGGCCCCGTCCGCGATCACTCGACTGACTTCGCAGGAATTTTGGACAAAATCTGATGTAATGTCCGGAGTTACCACAGTTGTGACAAACACCGCCCGCAGAGGGAGGCGGATTGAAGGCGGCAAGAGCAGACTCTTCAACAGCGGCTTGCTCCCCCTGGAAGTAGCCCTTGTTGGGCATCAACTTCAACCGAGCTTCTTCCTGTGCCATGGCGGCTATAGCCCCTTATAAGTTTGGAAGCTGGGGTTGGACTAGGAGTACATTTGGGTGATGTGTTTGAAATAAGCAGCAATTGGATACTACCTATACATATTATAAAATAACTTCTACAAATCAAACACTGCTAGATGTACGGGGCTTTACCAATCCATGGGAAGATTACAGGTTTGAATATTATAATGGGCCTGGGATTTGGATTCTATGGGTAGGGCAGATGGAGGGCTGTACTTTAACAGAGATCCAAAAAAAGAAAGAAAAGAAGAGAGGATGAGAAAAGTAACATTGAAAGATTTGTTGTATCATTGTTGTGACTAAGGTTTTATTTCATACAATTCCAAATGCAAATAGCTGGAAATGCTGGAAATAGAATTTTCAATATGGCTAATTATTTATTATTGGGATATTTTTGTGTTATGCAATTCATTTGATTTCCTTAGCAAGCCCTCCTTATTATAGTAACTTCCAAACAAAGACACTTACCATAGGAGTAGATCTCCACCAAACAAAGACAAAGAAAGCCACGCATTAAAACACACTACTCTGCGTCGACGGACTACTTATTGAAATTTTCTAGAAAGAGTCGATGGACTCTTCTAGTCTCCCCGGTGACCGCGGGTGACAGCCCGAACAATGAGCTCTTGCTGTTCTTCGAGGAGCGTCCTCTTCCTGTTTTCGAGAGAGCATAGATTATGAAGGCAAACGCATTGTGAGTGGCATTGGAGATGGTTCCATACAGGTCAGTAGATGATGCATCTAAGTTTTTGAAGAACGGTTTAATGCATTAGTGCTCCATTTACTCATTGATTTTGTTTATTTACACTTACAAGGTTGCTTGAATCTGGTTGGAGTAGTAGACCAGATGTACATGTGGTGGTTTATTGTGCTTCTTTAATCGAAGAAAGCTTGAGATTGTATCAAGGGGTGGGGATTTCTCCAACATATAGTGTGTTATATGCCGTGCTTGGCACACGAAGATCAATCAGGTAAATTTCTGTCATCAAGGTGGTTTCTGTTGACCTTCTCAAAAAATGATCCCTAGTTTTATGTTAGACTTCCAACATAATGTCTCAAATATATCTAATTTTATGTTACATTAGCCAATAGTTTCTTATATAACCCTCTCAAATTTGATGTTATAGGATAATAGTCCATTTTACCATATCAGTTTTTTTGGTAGGTCTTTGCAACGGTGGGGGACAAGAAAGGAGGAGGAACTCACATACTTTATGATCCGTCTATCAGTCATAGAGGAGAGAAAAGTGAAGGAAAAGATTCATTTTTTCTTGTTTGGGATTACTTTTTCCTCATAACCTAAGAAATTCAATCCTCCCAAAATAGGAGGAAAAGTGAAAAAAAAGTGGAGGCTTGTATTAATTAACAATTGTACCCCCATATGAATGTATTGTTTAAAAATTATTTATGAAGTCAAATGGTAAATAAGTGTTTTTAGTTGAGGGTAGAATTGGTAAACCCTATATTTTTTACTTTTTTTTTCCTTCCACTTTTTATTTTATACCAAACAAAAGAAAATACATCTCTTATCTTTTCCATCCTTACTACCAAACACAAAAGAAGGAAATGATCTTTCCTTTCCATATGGATGAAAAATATATCCTTATCTTTTTTCTTCCTTCCACTTTTCCATCCTTCCTACCAAACACAGCCTAAAGGAAGTGCAGTATTTGACTAGTTCCTAAATATGCTCGATGCTTTCGGGTGTTTGCTTAACTCATTGAATCCGAGAAAGAAATATTAGTATTTACAACTATTTATTGCAGCAAGGTGGTTTGATCAAGGAGACCTGGATGGAAGAAGATCCCAGAGAAGCAATACTTAAAATATGCTGACCTGGCAGCAAAAGATCCAAAGTTTATAGCTCCTGCCTATGCAGATACTCAAACCAGAACCTGTTTTTGCAAAGTCGGACTCCGAGGAAGAAGAAAAATGACATAAGTGTTCAAATCAGTTTCAGTTTAGTGCCAAAACAGGGTACCTTTTGCTTGTTTCTACTCTTCAATCTTTACACATTATTTTGTTGGGCACGGCTATTCGTACCCCATGACCTACAAAGCACACCCTAAAAAAAAATTAAAATTTCTATCCTACCCCTCCCCCCTATCCCCTCCCGACCCCTCCTCCTCCTCCTGCGAACCCTCCTCCTCTTCCTCCTCCTCCCTCCTCCTCCTTGTTGGAGTGGGTGGGGTTCCCAACCTATGTGGAGAAGATCTCGGAGTGCGACGAGCGCCGTTCGATGTCGAAGAAGCTCGGGAAGTAGGCAACGAGGAGTTGCTACTGCTGCTGCTAACCCGAAGGGGGGTTCTGGAATGGAGCCACCGAGTTCGGGCCGAACTCGGTCCCAGGCCGAGTTCTGGCCGAACTCGGTCTGGCTGTTCCAGAATGTTGCTGGTAGGTTCTGTTTGTCCGACACAGAGTTCTGGCCGAACTCTGTGTCGTCGGGACTGAGGCAAAAATCTGGGTGATTTTTCACCATTGGATCTAATCAAACGGTCCAGGTTTATTGCGGGATTAGGGAGTTAAGTTGGGATTTCCAAACCCTAATCAAGTGTAACACAATTGTAGCACACAACAAGAGGAGAGAGAGGAAGAAGGCAAGAGTGCCATTTTTGCAACTTTGGGAGAGAAGACGGAGGATTGAAGGTCGTTTTCGAAGGAGATCGCGTTCGGGTAATCTCTACTCGTCGTTCTCGTTCTTCGTAGCCTTGTAATCGTTGTTCTTGCTTCTAAGTGTTGTGGGGATCCGATTTGGATCGGGAGGAGTTTGTAGAGGGTGTAATTCTTCTATTCCATTAGTGGAGGCTTCTCAGGGTTGGACTCCGATCGTCCCGTGGTTTTTCCCGCAAGGATTTTCCACGTCAAAATTCTCTGTGTCTGCGTGATTGTGTTTGGTGTTTTGGTTTGTGCGTTGTTTGCTCGGTTCTCTCGCAGGTACTCTCTAGTTTGGGGAAAGGTTTCCGCGTTTCTTTCCCATCAGAGTGGTATCAGAGCCAGGTTCTGGAATTCAGAAGGGTGTCAGGAGTTGACAGAAACTAGAGAGGAGAGATGGACGCGAAGCCGGTGCGCATGGTGAATCTGAACGGCACCAACTATCACTATTGGCGGAGCAAGATGAAAGATTTGCTGTTTGTCAAGAAGCTGCATCTGTCCGTATTTGCATCCGAGAAGCCCAGTGATAAATCCGAGGAGGACTGAAAATTCGAGCATATACAGGTGTGCGGATACATCAGGCAGTTCGTTGACGAGAACGTGTACAACCACGTTGCCAATATTGAGCACGCGAAGACGTTATGGGATAAGCTGGAATCTCTGTACGCGAAGAAGACCGGGGTAAACAAGTTGTTCCTGATCCGGACGATGATGGGTCTGCGGTACAAAGATGGGACGTCTATTATGGATCACTTGAGTGATTTCCAGGGCGTGGTTGACCAGCTATCTTCTATGGGAGTCAAGTTCGACGACGAAGTTCAGGGACTATGGCTGCTGTGTACATTGCCAGACTCGTGGGAGACCGTACGAGTATCTATGATCGCTTCTGCTCCAGAGGGCGTGGTCAGTCTGGAGTTTGCCAAGAGCGGGGTGCTGAATGAAGAGATGCGGAGACGTTCTCAGGGTACTTCATCTACATCCCATCACTCAGAGGCATTGGTTTCAGAGAGCCGCGGAAGGGGCAAAAGTAGGGGTCCAGGTGGTGGCAGAGACAAGAGCAGGGGAAAGTCCAAGGGTCGTTACGAGGACTCAGAGTGTTACCATTGTGGTAAGAAGGGCCACATCAAGCGGAACTGTTTTGCTTGGAAGAGAGAGAAGAAGGGCGACAAGGGGAAGCAAGAAGAGAACACTACAGCGGCGGCCTCGATGCATGGAGGCGATGTGATCGTCGTAGGTGATGAGGTCATTACTAACCTCGCCTGCGATGACAATTCTTGGCTGGTGGGCTCAGGGGCTTCAGCACATGTATCTCACAACAGGGCACTATTTGCCACTTACACAACAGGCGACTGTGGAGTGTTGAAGATGGGCAATGGAGATGTGTCGAAGGCGGTTGCCGTTGGAGATGTGCATTTGAGAACGAAGACGGATGCGGTTCTTGTTCTCAAGGATGTTCGTCATGTCCCTGATATCCGTTTCAACCTGGTGTCGGTTGGAAGGTTGGATGACGAGGGATTCTTCAGTCTCTTCGGGAACAGTCAGTGGAAGCTTTCCAGAGGTTCGATGGTGATTGCCAGAGGAAGCAAGAAGTCCGGTCTCTACTATATGGAGGAGAGCGCACAGGGGGCACAGGAGGTGAACGCAGTCAGTGATGCGTCTACCGAGTTGTGGCACAGGCGGCTCGGCCATATCAGCGAGAAGGAGATGAGCTACTTGGTGAACAGGAAGGTGATTCCAGGGCTCAAGTCTACAAAGTTGGAGAAGTGCACGCACTGTTTAGCTGGGAAGCAAAATAGGGTGTCTTTCCAAAGTCACCCAAGTTCAAGGAAGCCGACGTTGCTCGAGTTGATTCACTCGGATGTCTGCGGTCCTATGAAGGTAAAATCTATTGGTGGTGCTTCTTACTTTGTAACTTTTATTGATGACTGTTCCAGGAAGGTTTGGGTCTATGCCTTAAAGACCAAGGATCATGTGCTGCCTACTTTCAAGGAGTTTCAGGCCTCTGTTGAAAGAGAGACGGGCAAGAAGTTATTGTGTGTTCGGTCCGACAATGGCGGCGAATACATCGGTCCCTTTGATGCGTATTGCAGAGAGCAAGGGATACGACACCAGAAGACTCCGCCCAAGACACCTCAGCTCAATTGTGTAGCGGAGCGCATGAATAGGACACTGATGGAGAGGGTGCGGTGTTTGCTGTCAGAAGCAAACTTGCCGGGCAGTTATTGGGGTGAGGCTCTTCTCACAGCTGCTTATGTTATTAATTTGTCTCCTAGTGCTCCTTTGCAGGGTGATGTGCCTGACAAAGTATGGTACGGCAAAGAGCCGCCATACAATCACCTGCGAGTGTTTGGCTGTAAGGCCTTCGTGCATGTACCGAAGGACGAGAGGACCAAACTTGAGCCGAAGACGAGGCGATGCGTCTTTGTCGGCTACGGTCGGGATGAGTTTGGCTATAGACTCTACGACCCGGTGGGAAAAAAGCTCTACAGAAGCAGGGACGTGGTGTTCGTCGAGGATCAGACCATGACCAACACTCAGGATTCCGAGATGCCTTCTGAGGCTGAGGAATTGTCTGAGTTAGAGTCATTTCGCTTCGAGCAGTTTCCAGAGGATATCGCAGAGGATCCAGTTATGGAGGAGCCAGTACATGGAGTTGCTCCCAACCTTGATCATCAGCCTGCTGATGGTGGTCAGGGTGTCCCTCAGGAGGATGAGCATGCCGGGGAGGCAGTTCCTGAAGGGGAGGAGGCTGTTGGTATACGGCCAGCACCAGTGGCTCCACTGAGAAGGAGCGACAGAGATCGTCGACCATCTACGAGATACTCACCGGATGAGTATGTGCTATTGACTGACGGAGGAGAGCCCGAAAGTTTTGCAGAGGCTATGGAAGACGAACACATGCATGAGTGGATGGAGGCCATGCAGGAGGAGATGAGTTCCTTGCACACTAATTCTACTTATGAGCTGGTGCGGTTGCCAAAGGGCAAGAAGGCTTTGAAGAATCGATGGGTGTTTAGAGTGAAGCAGACGGATGATGCTACTCGCCCTCGATACAAAACGAGGCTGGTAGTTAAAGGCTACGGTCAGCGGAAAGACGTGAATTATGATGAGATCTTTTCGCCTGTCGTCAAGCATTCGTCTATTCGGGTGGTGCTAGCATTAGCAGCCAGTCTTGACTTGGAGGTCGAGCAGATGGATGTGAAGACGGCATTCCTCCACGGTGATCTTGAGGAGGAGTTGTACATGGAGCAGCCAGAGGGATTCTGTGAGAAGGATAAGTCACATTTGGTCTGCCGGTTGAGGAAGAGCTTGTATGGTCTGAAGCAGGCTCCGAGACAGTGGTACAGGAAGTTCGAGTCGTTTATGGGGGGAGCATGGTTATGCACGGACGACGTCGGACTATTGTGCGTTTGTGAGGTATTTTGCCGATGATGATTTCATCATTTTATTGCTCTATGTTGATGATATGCTATTAGTGGGTCGGAATGCCACTAGGATAGCGGAGCTGAAGCGCCAACTGGACGCGGCCTTCTCTATGAAGGATTTGGGCGCAGCGAAGACTATTCTTGGGATGGAGATCAGAGAGTCCAAGTTGCTACACTTGTCCCAAAAGAAGTACATTCACCGGGTACTTCAGCGTTTCGGTATGGACGGGTCGAAGAAAGTGAGTTGCCCCCTTGCGGTTCACTTTAAGCTCACTGAGGAGCAGTGTCCATCTACCGAGGACGAAAAAGAAGATATGGAGCGGGTTCCATATGCCTCAGCTGTGGGAAGCCTTATGTATGCCATGGTGTGTACGAGGCCAGATATTGCTCATGCAGTTGGTACGGTTAGCAGGTATCTTTCAAATCCTGGAAGGGTACATTGGAGTGCGATCAAGTGGATTCTACGATATCTTCAGGGCACTGCTGGTTGGAGACTTTCCTTTGGTGGTGACGAGCCAAAGCTGGTTGGGTATACCGACGCTGATATGGCTGGAGATGTAGACACGAGACGATCGACTTCGGACTACGTGATGATATTTGCGGGAGGAGCGGTGTCATGGCAGTCGCGGTTGCAGAAGTGTGTTGCCTTGTCAACGACAGAGGCAGATTACATTGCAGCGACGGAGGCTTGCAAGGAGTAGCTGTGGATGAAGAAGCTGCTGCAGAAAATAGGACTGAAGCAAGAGCAGTATACTTTGCTTTGCGACAATCAGAGCGCTATACACCTTGTGAAGAATCAGATGTTTCATAGCCGGTCCAAACACATCGAGACTCGGTATCATTGGATACGGGATGTGATTGAGAAGAAGGACGCGGAGCTTGAGAAGGTTCATACAGATGACAACGGGGCTGATATGTTCACGAAGATTCTACCAAGGGAGAAGTTTGAGTACTGCAGGCAGATCGTCGGGATGACGATATCGTCCCCATAGTTGTGAAGGAGGAGATTTGTTGGAGTGGGTGGGATTCCCAACCTATGTGAAGAAGATCTCGGAGTGCGATGAGCGCCGTTCGATGTCGAAGAAGCTCGGGAAGTAGGCAACGAGGAGTTGCTGCTGCTGCTGCTAACCCGAAGGGGGGTTCTGGACTGGAGCCACCGAGTTCGGGCCGAACTCGGTCCCAGGCCGAGTTCTGGCCGAACTCGGTCCCAGGCCGAGTTCTGGCCGAACTCGGTCTGGCTGTTCCAGAATGTTGCTGGTAGGTTCTGTTTGCCCGACACAGAGTTCTGGCCGAACTCTGTGTCGTCGGGGCTGAGGCAGAAATCTGGGTGATTTTTTACCATTGGATCTAATCAAACGGTCCAGGTTTGTTGCGAGATTAGGGAGTTAAGTTGGGATTTCCAAACCCTAATCAAGTGTAACACAATTGTAGCACACAACAAGAGGAGAGAGAGGAAGGAGGCAAGAGTGCCATTTTTGCAACTTTGGGAGAGAAGACGGAGGATTGAAGGTCGTTTTCGAAGGAGATCGCGTTCGGGTAATCTCTACTCGTCGTTCTCGTTCTTCGTAGCCTTGTAATCGTTGTTCTTGCTTCTAAGTGTTGTGGGGATCCGATTTGGATCGGGAGGAGTTTGTAGAGGGTGTAATTCTTCTATTCCATTAGTGGAGGCTTCTCAAGGTTGGACTCCGATCGTCCCGTGGTTTTTTCCGCAAGGATTTTCCACGTCAAAATTCTCTGTGTCTGCGTGATTGTGTTTGGTGTTTTGGTTTGTGCGTTGTTTGCTCGGTTCTCTCGCAGGTACTCTCTAGTTTGGGAAAAGGTTTTCGTGTTTCTTTCCCATCACTCCTCCCCCGACCCCTCCTCCCTCCTCCTCCGACCCTCCGACCCCGACCTCGGACCCCAGAGGAGGAGGAGGGTCGGAGGGAGGAGGAGGAGGAGGAGGAGGAGGAGCAGGAGGAGGAGGAGGAGGGGTCGGGAGGGGAGCGGGGGAAGGGGTAGGATAGGAATTTTAATTTTTAAATTTTTTGGATGTGCTTAGTAGGTCATGGAGTACGGATAGCCGTGTCCTATTATGTTGGAATTGTATTTTATCTAATTCTAGTTTGCATTAAATGTAGGACCCATATTGTATGTCGGGGATGAACTACCTAGCTGTCATTACTTTTTAGAGCTTTTCTCATCTTTGCTGAAGGTACATGCATTATCCTTTTTTAGAGCTTTTCTCATCTTTGCTTGAGGTACATGCATTATCCCTTTACAGCCTTACAGTAAATGAGAAGAAAAATGTGTTAATTTTATGCCGGTATCACTTTAGTGCCTCCGACTAACGTATCTGAGTGTGACCTTGTCCTCTTGTTGAGTATTCCATTAACTTAAAATGGTCAATGCATACGAAGTGGCACTTTCTGAGCAATCATAGTATCTCAAATTGTCGTCTGCATAGAAGTCGTAACTCCACGATATATATCCTTGAGAATCTCATTTTAAGTCTCTAGTAATTATTTCGAGATTGTCATGTATATGTTTGAAGTTGATTACTGTGCAGACGATTGGAGATACAACCGTGTTTCTCGTCACCATAAGCTTATATCAAGGATTAAGATCAAGTCCTCACCTATTTGCACTAATCATGGATGAAGTTCTTGTGCATATCCATGACGAGGTTCCATGGTGAATGTTGTTTGCTGATTATATTGCATTAGTTTGACAAGTAGGTTTTGCAATCAACTATGGTGGCAAGCTTTTATCAGATATGGACATGTGATACAACATATAACGTTTCAAATGTTGCACCCCGTCCGAGACCCAGTTGCATAACCTTTTCACGGACCAAGGTTATGCGGGAAGCTTCCAGAACATTCTAGAAGATGGCGGAAGGCTCTAGAAGATTGTGGATCACTCCGGAATGTCCAAGATCGTTCTAGGAGGCCCAAGAAGCTTCTGGAAGGCCCTTGAAGTTTTATTTTCTGTTGCTAGGGAATAATCCTGGAATATGCCATTCCAGTTATGGTAGAAAAGAATATTCCTTCCAGGACTTTCCTTGTAAAGCTCTATGAACACTTATAAAAGGGGGAGGCTTTCATTTGTTCCTCACCACCTAAACTTGTAAGCTTTTCCATTCAATAAAGAAATCTTACGAGTCTCCTCTTTGCTCCACTATTCTAATTTCCTTAGCGATCTAGCTAAGTCGGGTTGGGAAGGCTTGCACGAGTCTTTGAGGGAAAAGACAGTGCGCCGCACGGGACGAAGTGCTAGCAAAAATACTAAGTCTGTGACAAGTGGTATCAGAGTAAAGGTTCGATCGCCGTCATGTCTTCGACTGAAGCAATCATCAACGAGCAACCCGCATCGCCTAAGGAGAAGGCGAAGACCTCGAGGAAGGGCAAGAGCAAAGAACCGTCGATGGAACGGGCTCTTGGCGAGTTGGCTGACCGGATTGAGATGCTGGAGAAAGTCGTGACGGGCGTCGAATTTCAAGTGGAGCAGAACCAAGCGGCTCACGAGGAATTCGTCCAGGGTTTGGAGGCGGACGTTGCCACAGCTATGACGGAGTTCCGAGAGCATCTCCCCGAGATGCAGGCCGAGTTCGAGGAGGAACGAAAGGTCACGAAGGCGGATATTGCTGAACTACGCAAAGAGCTACAAACCAAGGCGGAGGTCCTCGAGAGAGCCATTGCTGGTGGTCCGACTCCGAGGAGGGAGTCGACGCAGAGGGTGAAGTATCCAGAACCCAAATCCTTCACTGGCGTACGGGACGCGAAGGAGGTGGATAACTTCATCTGGAATGTCGAGCGCTACCTGAAGGCGGTCTGCATCGAGGATGAGACCGACAAGGTAAGCACAGCGTCCCTATATTTCTCTGATGATACTATGCAGGTGCATCGATATAGAAAATGGGCTCTGCAAGATCGAGACTTGGGAGGATCTCAAGAAGGAGATCAAGTCTCAATTCTACCCGAAGAACGTGGAGTATGTCGTGAGACGGAGTTTGCGACAACTCAAACACACCGGGTCCGTCAAGGAGTATGTGGCAGAGTTCACCCGCCTGATGCTTTCCGTTTCTACTATGGGCGAAGAGAATCGCCAGTTCCAGTTCCTGGAAGGTCTACAACCATGGGCGGCACAAGAATTACAGAGGCAAGATGTGTCGGATGTGAACACGGCTGTTGCGACAGTCGAGAAGCTGATGGAGTATCGACGGAATGATGCCCCGAAGCCCAAGGAAAAGACCACCACCAAGTTCAATGGTGGGAGTGCGAAGAAGAACAATAGAAAGGGAGGCATGCCGTCGAAGGACAAGCCGCACACAAAGCCTTCGACGGAGCAGAAGGTTGAATGCTACCTGTGCGGAGGAAATCACTTCGCACGAGACTGCCCGAACAGAGGAAAGAAGGTGAACGCGGTCCAAGGCGAGGAGGCCGAGGCCGAGGAGCCTAAGAAAGGGCGATGGTCGACATGGGGGCAACCCACAACTTTATCTCGGACGCGGAGGTTCGACACTTGGGTTTGGCGCTGGAAAAAGACTCAAGCACGATAAAGGCAGTCAACTCTGAGGCGTGCCCCGTGCAGGGGGTGGCCAAAGGAGTGAAGATCGAAGTGGGAGACTGGACGGGTGTCACCAGTCTCACGGCAGCACCACTGGATGACTTCAACATGATCCTCGGGATGGACTTCCTCACTTCAGCAAAGGCAGTCCCAATGCTGCATCTGGGAGTCGTCAGGATCATGATGAGAGCTCTCTGTGCATGGTGACAGCTGCACAAGGCGAACTTGCGAAGGGGAAGGCTCTCTCCGCATTACAACTCAAGAAGGGGATGTGACACATAGAGATGACCTACCTTGTTGTGCTCAAGACGGAGGAGGCGCCCGTGCAGGGAGATCTTTCGCCTGAGATCGATGACGTCCTTGTGGAGTTCGGGGACGTCATGCCGAGGGAGTTGCCAAAGAGGCTACCTCCACGGAGGGAGGTAGACCACGCCATCGAGTTAGAGCCGGGCACGAAGCCGCCCGCCATGGCTCCATATCGCATGGCCCCGTCCGAGCTAGACGAGTTGAAGAAGCAACTCAAGGAGCTGCTGGATGCGGGATTCATCAGACCGTCAAAGGCCCCGTATGGTGCACCGGTGTTGTTCCAGAAGAAGAAGGACGGAAGCCTTCGTTTGTGCATCGACCATCGTACACTAAACAAGGTAACCGTCAAGAACAAATATCCCATCTCGTTGGTGGCGGACTTGTTCGACCAATTGGGAGGCGCGAGATCCTTCTCCAAACTTGATCTGCACTCGGAGTATTACCAAGTCCGGATTGCTGAGGGCGACGCGGCTAAGACGGCATGCGTGACGAGGTATGGCGCATATGAGTTTATGGTTATGCCTTCTGGTCTAACAAATGCTCCTGCGACTTTTTGTGCTTTGATGAACAAGCTCTTCCACCCCTACCTGGATCGGTTCGTCGTGGTCTACCTCGACGACATCGTCGTGTACTCAAATACGATGGATGAGCACATCGAACATTTGAAGACTGTCTTCCAGGTGCTGAGGGAGAACGAACTCTTCGTCAAGCGGAAGAAGTGCTCATTCGCACAAGAAGAGGTGTCGTTCTTGGGGCACTGGATCGGATATGGCAAGATATGGATGGACGGCGCAAAGGTCTAGTCCATACGGGAGTGGGAGGCTCCCACCGGGCCAACGGAGCTGCGATCGTTCCTTGGCTTGACGAACTACTACTGGCGGTTCATCCGAGGATATTCTGCCATCGCAGCGCCTCTGACCGATCTGCTGCGGAAGGATCGAGCGTGGAGCTGGACGCCCCGATGCGAGGAGGCATTCGAGGCACTGAAGCGGGCTGTGACGGAGGAGCCGGTCTTATCTCTACCGGACTACTCCAAGGCGTTCGAAGTGCACACGGACGCGTCCGACTTTGCCATTGGTGGGGTGTTGGTGCAAGAAGGGCACCCCATCGCGTTCGAGAGCCGCAAGTTGAATGACACTGAGCGGCGCTACACGGTGCAGGAGAAGGAGATGACCGCGGTCGTGCATAGCTTGAGGACATTGCGGCACTACCTTCTCGGCACCAAGTTCGTGGTCATGACGGACAATGTTGCCACGAGCTACTTCCAGTCCCAGAAGAAGCTATCTCCGAAGCAGGCGAGATGGCAAGATTTTCTAGCCGAGTTCGACATGGTGTTGCAGTACAAACCTGGCAAGGAAAATCAGGTGGCCGGTGCACTTAGCAGGAAGGCCGAGCTCGCATCTGTGTGCTTGCTCAAGGGGGACATTCTGGACCGTATTCGAGTGGGTATCATGGTGGACCTACTAACACTGGCCCTAGTGAAGCTTGCCAAGGAGGACAAAACGGAAAGGTTCTGGCTGAAAGACGGACTTTTCTACACCAAGGGCGACAGGGTGGTTGTGCCTAGGTGGAGTGGCTTGCGGAGACAGCTACTCAAGGAGTGTCATGACACAAAGTGGACTGGACATCCGGGACAGAAGCGAACCTTGGCGCTGCTGGAGGTCGCATACTACTGGCCTCGCATGCGCGAAGATGTGGAGGACTATGTTCGCACTTGTCTTGTGTGCCAACAGGACAAGGTGGACCATCAGAACCCCGGGGGCCTGCTGGAGCCTCTTCCCGTGCCGAGTCGGCCGTGGGAGAGTATATCGATGGACTTCATCTCTGCCCTGCCGAAAGTGGGGGCGCTTGGGTCCATTCTCGTGGTGGTGGACCGGTTCTCAAAGTACGCAACCTTCATTGTTTCTTTAACAGACTGTACAGCAGAGGAGGCCGTGCGACTGTTTATCAGCCACGTGGTGAAGTTCTGGGGCATCCCGGTCAACATTGTCAGCGACCGAGACCTCCGTTTCACAGGAAAGTTCTGGACGAAAGTGTTCAAAATTCTCGGGACGGACTTACACTTCTCGACCAGTTTCCACCCGCAGACGGACGGGCAGACCGAGCGGGTCAACTCGCTACTCGAGGAGTACTTGCGGCACTTTGTGAGTGCTAACCAGAGGGATTGGGTGCATCACCTCGACGTCGCTCAATTCTGCTACAATCTCCAACGGAGCGAGTCGTCGCACAGCAGCCCATTCGAGTTGGTGATGGGTCGCCAACCGCTTGCCCCGCACATGCTGAGTGCGAGGTCCTCGAGTAGAAGCCCCGCGGCCAACCAGTTTACTTCAGATTTCAAGGCAAAGACGGACATTGCTAAGACATTTTTGGAGAAGGCCACGAGGAAGATGAAGAAGTGGGCCGACGCGAAGCGAAGGCCGGTCGAGTACAAGGAGGGGGACATGGTGCTGGTGAAGCTACAGCCGCAACAGTTCAAGGTGTTCCGCAAGGTGCACAAAGGACTAATCCGGAAGTATGAAGGCCCCTTTTTCGTACTCAAGAAGGTAGGCAAGGTGGCCTACAAGCTTGAACTCCCCGCCAAGCTGAAGATTCATCCAGTCTTCCATGCCAGTTGCTTGAAGCTGTACCATGAAGACTTGGAGGATCCCAGCGAGGAGTTCCAAAGTGACCGACGGCGACCATGACGACTTCCTTCGACAAGGAGGTGGAAGCCGTGTTGGACAGGAGGACCATTCGGCGGCGAGGCGTGTCCCCGTATGTGGAGTACCTCATCCAGTGGAAGGGCTTGCCTTACGGCGAGTCTAACTGGGAACGTGCTGATACGCTACATCAGTTCGAAGCCGAGATCCAGACGTTTCTCAGCGAACATGGTTGACGAGGGCGTCAACGCCTTAGGTGGGGGAGAATGTAACGTCCCAAATGTTGCATCCCGTCTGAGACCCAGTTGCGTAACCTTTTCACGGACCAAGGTTATACGAGAAGCTTCCAGAACATTCTAGAAGATGGCGGAAGGCTCTAGAAGATTGTGGATCTCTCCGAAAGGCCCAAGATCGTTCTAGGAGGCCCAAGAAGCTTCTGGAAGGCCCTTGAAGTTTCCACTACAAAAAAAGTGTCTTTTTGGGACGACACTATAAGGAACACTAGTCTAAAAAGTCCTAAAAGTATAATTCTAGGAACGGCTATATTTTTAGTAACAAAATATTGCTTTTTTTTTGGGACAGATTGTGAAAATGGATCACTATTTGGGACTGATGAAAATTTTTGTTCCAAATAATACATATTTTCGTCCCAAATATGTTGGCGGGAATACCACACGTGTGGCGGCTAATTGCCAAATTATATGGGGGGAAAGATTACCTCCACGTGTTTCCATCGTAGCCATTCGATCGGATGGATTAATCCAGACCGTCCATCCCAAAACCTATTTCCTATAGTCGATAGGACTTCTCTCTCTTTCCGATCAAAAAACCTTCTCTTCCTCTCTCTTTCCGATCAAAAATGGCGATAGAACTTTCTCCTTCCTCTCTCTCTCTCTTCGTCCTAGGTGATGCAGTGTTGCTGCTCTTTTTTCTCTCCGACCATTGTTCCGACCTGGTGCTCCAGTGTTGCTGCTCTCTCTCTCCCCGACCATTGCTCTCTCTCTGTCCGATCTTCCAACCCTAGGTGCTCCATTGCTGCGGCTTGGTATACTTCCCCCAATCTTTAGAATTTTTACCAAAATGTTTTAGTCTTTCCCTAATATTTGGATGCATGTTATTTTGTCCTAGATTGTTTGCACTATTTATACCGTTTACTCAATTTTTCCTTGAAATTTTAGTGTTTTACACTGTTTACACGGCTGCATGTAATTTTGTCGTAGGTTGTTTGCTTAAAATTTGAGGGTTGTACACTGTTTACTGAAATTTTGGTTAAAATTTGAGTGTTTCACACTGTTTACACGGCTGCATGTAATTTTGTCGTAGATTATTTGCTTAAAATTTGAGGGTTGTACACTGTTTACTGAAATTTTGCTTAAAATTTGAGTGTTTCACACTGTTTACACGGCTGCATGTAATTTTGTCGTAGATTATTTGCTTAAAATTTTAGGGTTTTACACTGTTTACTGAAACTTTGCTTAAAATTTGAATGTTTCACACTGTTTACACGCCTGCATATAATTTTGTCGTAGATTATTTGCTTAAATTTTGAGGGTTGTACACTGTTTACTGAAATTATGCTTAAAATTTGAGTGTTTCACACTGTTTACACGGCTGCATGTAATTTTGTCGTAGATTATTTGCTTAAAATTTGAGGGTTTTACACTGTTTACTGAAATTTTGCTTAAAATTTGAGTGTTTCACACTGTTTACACGGCTGTATGTAATTTTGTCCTAGATTATTTGCTTGAGATTTGAGTGTTTTATACTTTACTCAAATTTTTGCTAGAAATATGAGTGTTGTACACAGTTTACATGGCTGCATGTTATTTTGTCCTAGATTATTTACCAATTTTTTTATCAACATTTGCTTAAAATTGATTACTTGTCCATATACATGAATTGACTTCTGTCATCACTATTTATCAATGACAATTATTGTTCAGTCATACTCTAGTGATACTGTTCATCATTGCTACTTTGTTCTCTGGCAGTGGAGAATGGTTTGCACATATCATCAAGATTGACAATTTTGAGGCACCCATCACTTCTTCTTTTTTCATTATCCTATGCAACTCATACTTTTTCCCTGACTTCTGCAGATTTCAATGTGTAAAACATGTGTGTATATATATATTTGTGCCTTACAGGTTATTCTCTTGGATATGTGTGTATATGTGTGTATATGTGTGTGTGTGTCTGTAGCAAATAACTGGGTGTACCTTACAGGTTATTCTCTTGGATACTAGATATCACAGTGACCCACTGTCTAGTGATGGAACTATATTGGGGGAGACTCAGTGGGAATGGTTGCGAAATGAGTTGTACGGTCCTGAATCACAGATTACCATTAAACCTTGTTAGACTTATGCCACTTGTTTTACATACATCTTGGACAATGTTAGTTCTGCACAAATACAAGACACTTGAAAGAATGAAACTTTTGTTAAACTAACTGGCAGTGGTTGCGACCATCTCTAGTTAATGGTGCTTAGTATCCTTGTGGTCTTCTCATATACATCAAACGTACTGACATTTCTAATAAGAGTTATTTACCAATTTTTTGCTCGAATTTAATTACATGTGACACTGTTTATACAGGATTATTTACCAAGATTTTTTTTAGGATTATGTACCAATTTTTCATAATTATTTACATGTGACACTGTTCCCGGCTGCATGTTTTTGTCTTAGTTTTAAGCATCAGTTATTTAGGTGATTGTTTTTCTTTTGGGAAGATTTCGGTTTATGAAGTATATCAGTTTATTGAGAAAATTATTTGGTGGCAAAAATATGTTAGAACACCACAATATGTGCACATTGTCATTAATTTGTGATTATTTGTAAAAAAATAGATTTTTTTGTGAAAAATTGGGCCACATTTAGACCTGTCAATTGGGCCGGGCCGGCCCATCCCAGCCCGGCCCGGCCCGAACCCCAAACACTGCTTATCATTTGTTTGTCAATGTGTGTTATGCTTGGCTTTAGCACAAGCAATTTGTGCTGTGCTTGGCTTTGGCCAAGCAATTTGTGCTTTGCTTGGCTTGGGTTTGCTTGGCTTTGCTTTTTGCTGTGCTGTGCTTAGTTTGGCTTTTTTTGTGGGTACATGCCAGCCAGTCTTCATGACGGGCGGTGAACGGTGACTGTGTTGTTTGTGGGTACATGCTTAGTTTGGCTTTTTTTGTGGGTACATGCCAGCCAGTCTTCATGTCGTGGGTCACGTGCCGGACTGGGCTGAGATTTTTCACCCTTGGCCCGGCCCGGCCCGGCCCGGCCCGCTATAGTTCATGGGTCGAAGAGGCCCGAGCCCGGCCCACCCAAATTCAGTGTCGGGCCGGCCCGGCGGACTTGACAGGTCTAGACACATTTGCATGGACAGGAACATGAGTTTGAACCTGGCTATGTTCTTTATAGATTTTAATTTGTCAAATTATTGCGATTATGCGTTCATGTAGGAATTATTGTGATGATTTGTAAAAAATTGGGTTTTCTTGTGAAAAATTGGGACACATTTGCATGGATAGGAACATGAGTTTGAACCTGGCTATGTTGTTTGTAGATTTTAATTTGTCAAATTATTGTGATTATGCGTTCATGTAGGAATTACTGTGATTATTTGTAAAAAATGGGTTTTTTTTAAAAATTGGGACACATTTGCATGCCCATTCTGGATTGATGTTAAACATATTATAAATGGAGATGAATTTGAACCTGGCTATGTTCTTTGTAGATTTTAGTTTGTTGAAAATCGACATTTGTGAATCATGCTTGAGCTTTTCAGTTGAAATTGGTTATTTGTGCCATGTGTTAGTTCCATGTCACTAAGTCATAATCAACCTTGGTATATTAATTTCCTTTTTCTAGCTAGTAATTGTCATAATCAATTGGTTATCTATATGCTTATTATTTCTTCTTCTTGGGCACATTTGTACATGGCTACCAATAAGTGTTTGCTCTATTATTAAATTTGTCTTTGCTTGATATATTGCATAAGAATTTTAACTCTAATTTGTTAGAAAGTTTATTTTTTTTGGAAACTGAAATGGATAAGACTTATATAGTTGCTGCCTCAAGCTATAGTTGCTGCCTCAAGTTATATGATTTTAACTCTAATTTGCCTCTGTATTTTAATTATTAGAAAGTTATATAGCTGCTGCCTCAAGCTTTTTGCCTCCATTTGCCTCAAATAAAAATTTCAAATTGAATTCTTGAAACAATAAAGATACAACTATTGTTCTGAATATATATTTTGGATGGTGCTAGATGATAATTGTCTTTTGGAAATTGATATGGATAAGCGTTGGATTGGATCACATGATTGGAATTCAAAGGCATACAAGGATGGGGTCGAAGCATTTCTTAAATTTGCATATAGAACTAAGAATGCTGATACGGTCCATATTTATTGCCCATGTAGTAGATGTGTAAATCGTGTTTATCACAATCGACAGACTGTAGAGGTTCATATAGAGATGTATGGATTTGAAAGGAGTTATATGGATTGGATATATCATGGGGAGTTATTGGGTGGTTTGGGTAATAACACCGATAATATAGGAGATGATATGTCAGTTGATGAAAGTGATGCTAGATTAAATGAATGTGCTAATATGACAACAATGGTACGAGAGGGAATGGGATTCTCATGCATGATAGAAAATATGGGTTGCGAGGAAGAGCCCATGGCAGAAGAAAACTTGCGGTCCGATGAATGCATGCCGAAATACTTCAAACTTCTAAATGAAGCAGAAAGCGATTTGTACGAGAGTTGTCCTAAGGGTGTCACTGAGCTATCATTTGTTGTCCAACTTTTACACCTGAAGCAACTTAATGGATGGACAAATCGTTCTTTCACAATGCTGTTGGTCTTCTTAAAAAAGGTATTTCCGTGTGCCAAGATTCCCAAATCATACTATCAAGCCAGTAAGCTAACTACTAACTTGGGGTTCACTTACAAAACATGGGATGCCTGTCCTAATAGTTGTATGTTGTTTCGAAATAAAACTGAGAATCTCGACAAATGTGAGGTTTGTGGGGCTTCTAGATATAAAGTTGATCATGCCAACGAGGGTAATCTTCCTCCGGTTGACCAGGGTACTAAAGTTTCTCAGAAAAAGGTTCGATATTTTCCTTTAATACCAAGACTGCAACGATTGTTTTGGTCATCGCATACAGCTTCGCTTATGAAATGGCATGCTGAGAAGCGAGTAGAGGATGGTGTAATGAGGCATCCGGCAGATTCTCTTGCTTGGAAGGCTTTTGATGATAATAATCCATCCTTTGCTAGAGACAGTCGTAATGTTAGACTTGGGTTAATTACCGATGGATTTAATCCGTTTGGTAATATAAGTGTTGCTCACAGTACCTGGCCTGTTGTAGTCGTCCCTTACAACTTACCCCCGTGGTTGTGCATGAAGCAACCTAACTTAATTTTGTCTATTCTTATTGATGGACCAAAAGGTCCAGGTGATAAGATTGACGTTTATCTGCAACCGTTAGTAGAGGAGTTGAAAGAACTTTGGGAGGTTGGTGTTTCTACTTATGATGCATCAACCAAACAGTTATTTCAACTAAATGTAGCACTGTTGTGGACAATTAGCGACTTTCCTGCATATGCTATGTTGTCAGGATGGAGCACAAAAGGTGAATTTGCTTGCCCTTGTTGTAATAGGGATCATCAAGCTACCCGATTGACAAATGGTGGCAAGTATTGTTACTGGGGTCATCATAGATTCTTACCGGGGCGCCATAAGTTTCGAAGGAAGAGGGTAACTTTTAATGGCAAATTAGAAATGAGGCCACCACCTTTGACATTATCTGGAACAGAAGTGTTAAAGCAGTTGAATGATCTCAATGTTTTAACTGAATATAAGAAGGAGGACCTCTTTACAAAGAGGAAGAGGGAAGAAGAAGAAAAAGAGAGAGCAAAAACACACAGTCTGCCAAAAACAAGATTAGGTTGGAAGAAGAAGAGCATCTTTTTTGAACTACAATATTGGGAACACAATATGATTCGCCACAATCTAGATGTTATGCATATTGAAAAAAATGTATGCGATAATGTCATTTTTACTTTGCTAGGTATTAAAGGCAAAACAAAAGATAATATAAAGGCTCGAAAAGATCTCAGAGATATAAAAATTCGATCAGAGCTACATCCTCAACCACGGGGAAGAACTCTAGAGTACTTGCCTCCAGCTGAGTTCACAATGAGCAACAAAGAAAAGGACATTTTCTTGAAAGTGTTGCGAGATGTAAAAGTCCCTGATGGTTATTCATCTAATATATCTCGATGCGTGCACACAGAAGAGCGGAGTATGTGGGGTCTTAAGAGTCATGACAATCACATTTTAATGCAACAGTTACTTCCTATAGCTATTCGAAGGGTCTTACCAAAGCATGTTGTTAAATCCTTAATTGAATTAAGCAACTGCTTTGTGGTGTTGTGTTCAAGTGTAAATAGTATTACAGACTTGAAAAATTTTCAAGATCGTATGGCACTTACGCTTTGTAGTCTTGAGAAGATTTTCCCACCTGGGTTTTTCGATATAATGGAACACTTGCCTATGCATTTAGTGGATGAGTTACAAATTGCTGGAGCAGTATTGTATCGTTGGATGTATCCCATGGAAAGATATTTGCACACCTTAAAACTTTATGTGCGGAATCGTGCTCATCCAGAGGCTTCTATTGCTAAATCAGTATTGTTAGAAGAATGTATGACTTTCTGCTCAAGGTATTTGGACAATAGTACGGAAACCAAAATGAAGCGGCCAAGAAGAAATGATGATGGAGGAAAGAAATCTGGTCGCGTTGTAGGTAAAGCAGTGCACTTTCGACTTGATCCAATTATGCAAATACAAGCTCATCGATATGTGCTTGCCAACACGGAGGCAGTAGCACCATTCATTGAGTAAGTTTGTCTTGACTAATACCATGAGTTATATCCTCTCGTTTAGTTATGTAATTGAAATAAATTTCTACATCTTTACACAGGAAACACCTTGCTGAACTTGGGTCAAAATATCCACAAGCTTCACAACGACACCTTATTAGTCGCCTTCATAATGAACACTTTGTCACTTGGTTTAAGGAGCATGTAAGTAGATGTATCTTTTAATGAACATTTAATATTTTTGACCACTTGCAGTAAAATATCATTATTAAACTTATTTAATGTTTTTTAATATAGGTGAAAGGTTTACCAGACGTACAAATATCAGAGGAGATCAGAAGCTTAGCTTCAGGCCCTCTTAAGGATGCTTTGAAATTCAATTCTTACATTGTTAATGGTTTTAGATTTCGAACAAAAAAAATTGATCTTCGTAGAAAAACTCAGAATAGTGGAGTCCTCCTAAAAGCAGAACAAATGAGTTATTCTAGTCGGAAAGATAGAAATCCTCTTACAGGGATGTTATATTCTACGGACAACTGATAGACATTATTGAGATAAAATATTTGAACGGCATGAAGTATGTTTTATTTAAGTGCAACTGGGTTAATCCACGAGTGGGCCAGAAAGTGGATGAGTTTAATTTTACTCTGGTGAACTTCAATCATTTGTTATACAAAGAGAATAGGGTGATTGATGAACCTTATATCTTAGCATCCCAAGCAGAACAAGTTTGGTATATTCAAGACCCTCTAGAGTCAGATTGGCATGTTGTTGTTCAGATGTCGCCACGAGACGCATTTGACAAGTACTCAACAATAGTAGAAGATTTAGAAGCTAATAGAGTGGAACCTTATAGCATGCAACATCTGGATGAAGCTCATAATGGATCTTGGGTTAGGCAAGGAGTAGAGGGCTTGGTGGTTGACACAAATATTTGTGATGGTGATGATGACCATGATGACAGTGGTCATGAGTAGCAAGTTTGTAGCTTGATTTGCAACTATTTGTGATGGATATCAAATTACAAACTTGTATCTCTTAGCTATTTTATATCCTTTCAAGTTGTTGGTTGTTTTATCTACTGTGATTGAACGTTGATGAATTTTGCTTATTTCAGTGAATGTTGATTAATTTTGCTTATTTTCTTTACTTCATTCATTCTCAATTTCTATTAGAAAAAATATTTACAGGAAAGTGGTTGTAGAAGCTATACTATACTTCATTCATCTTGTCATATACTTGCTTCTACATGTTGTATGATAAACATGTTCTGTGATAAACATATATTATTTAGTGGCTCTACTATTTAGTGGTTTCTACATGTTCTGTGATAAACATATATTATTTAGTGGCTTCTACATGTTCTGTGATAAAGCATCCAAATTGTAAAGTACCATCAAATTATTTAGTGGCTCTACTATTCTAGCTTTTGTATCCCTTTAATTCATCATGCTACTTATACGAGACTGCAATTTGTATTTGAGTTGATAGTGTAGGTTTGTAATGACCAATCACGGGATAACCCTGTATATTGCAATTTTTAACTTCTATTAGGAAAAATGTCCCCACAAAAGAAGAAGTTTATCAAGCCTGGGTTTATGTCGGGATATGAGAGGCAAAGATTGGAAAATATTACTAGAAATAAAATGAAAATGGATGCTTTAAATTTGCAACAAGCTTCAAAGCTTGTAATGAATTCGAAGATGGTTACTCGAACAAGTTCGAGTAAGATGGGAAAAAGAAGCGCAAGTGAAATAGATGATGAGTATATCCCCGTCGGTGATGACTTGCTTAGCGAGGAAGATAGCAACCATAATGAAGAACCTTCCGACCCTAAAAAGAAGAAGGTAATAAATTGGATATCAAGTCTTGTGTTTTCTGTCTTCATTCATTGGAATATCTCACTATTTTTCTTATGTTGCAGGTTGCAAACAATGATGACTCTTCTGTCCCTAAAATGAAAAAGGTTAAAAATTTGATCATAAGCGATTTTTTTACTGTTCTAGTGTACAGCTTACTACTATGGTTGCAAATGATGAGAAAAGCAACATCCGGGGTCCTCGAGTCTTGATCCTCCATTGATGCTGGTCTTGACCCTCTGCCAATGCTTGCGTTGCCAATGTCTAGTGAGCTCTGATACGCTCTAATACACCAGTGTGCACTTAAATTTCTTCTGATACGCCACTGTGCAATTGATACTTCTTCTGATACTCGGGTATCCTGCTATGGTGGTTTGGTTCTTCATTGGTAGAGCTGGTTGAGCCGCATCGTGGATGTTATTGAGCTCTTGCAGACCCACGGTGAGCTTCGATCTGATGCCTAGCTTCAACTGGGATCAAATTGTAGAGGAAGAGTATTTTACTATGGTTTGAGCTTCCTTGCATAGATTTTTATTCTGATTTGAACTTCCTTCTATGTCTTTTTAGTGTGTTGGACTATCTTGATCTAATACAACACATGTAGCAAATGATGAGAAAAGCAACATCCGGGGTCCTCGAGTCTTGATCCTCCATTGATGCTGGTCTTGACCCTCTGCCAATGCTTGCGTTGCCAATGTCTAGTGAGCTCTGATACGCTCTAATACACCAGTGTGCACTTAAATTTCTTCTGATACGCCACTGTGCAATTGATACTTCTTCTGATACTCGGGTATCCTGCTATGGTGGTTTGGTTCTTCATTGGTAGAGCTGGTTGAGCCGCATCATGGATGTTATTGAGCTCATGCAGACCCACGGTCAGCTTCGATCTGATGCCTAGCTTCAACTGGGATCAAATTGTAGAGGAAGAGTATTTTACTATGGTTTCAGCTTTTCCTTGCATAGATTTTTATTCTTATTTGAACTTCCTTCTATGTCTTTTTAGTGTGTTGGACTATCTTGACAATTCTGGATATTTGATCCTCAAATTTTGTCGAGGATGACCATTTTTCCTTTTCTTTATATACATATTGAATCTAATTTTCTTATATCTAATACAACACATGTAGCAAATGATACTTCTTCTGATACTCGGGTATCCTGCTATGGTGGTTTGTTTCTTCATTGGTAGAGCTGGTTGAGCCGCATCATGGATGTTATTGAGCTCATGCAGACCCACGGTCAGCTTCGATCTGATGCCTAGCTTCAACTGGGATCAAATTGTAGAGGAAGAGTATTTTACTATGGTTTCAGCTTTTCCTTGCATAGATTTTTATTCTTATTTGAACTTCCTTCTATGTCTTTTTAGTGTGTTGGACTATCTTGACAATTCTGGATATTTGATCCTCAAATTTCGTCGAGGATGACCATTTTTCCTTTTCTTTATATACATATTGAATCTAATTTTCTTATATCTAATACAACACATGTAGCAAATGATACTTCTTCTGATACTCGGGTATCCTGCTATGGTGGTTTGGTTCTTCATTGTGTTGGACTATCTTGACAGCACCTACCTATATACTGCTACATTGATTATGTATTTTCAGGCTGCATACAACAGTCCTACGCGTAGGTCATCGCGTATTGCAAAGAATATGGAACATGTCATAGCAATGGGTGAGAGGACATTAGAGCCACGATTAGAACCCTCTTTTATGGAGGATGTCTTGCGCATTCCAATATCAAGACATCAAATTTTTCAAGAGAGCGATGATGAGCCTTTAGATAATAAGCCAGTAGAGAATTCTGAGAAAATACCGAAGGGTAAGTTTTGTATTGAAATTTATAATGTAAATTGTGAGCTATTAATGGTTCTGGTTTTTAAGTAGTATATTTATGAGTCTTTCCCTTTTGTTTCTGATAAGGTACGATGGAGAGTGGACCTTCCACTAGGCAACATAGAGGAGCTGCTAAGCCATGGAAAAAATGGGATAATGGAGTAAAAAAAATCATAGAGTGGGATGAAGATTGCCAACCAGTTGGAGAACATGGGCACCATTTGATGTCTCATCTTGGTAACCTTTCCCGAAATGGCGAATTGTTTCCGTTAACAATGTTATCTTGGCGTAAGGCTGATAAGGATAAACTAGAAATGGTCTGGGCGTCGGTTAAGGTAACTTTCCCCGTTTCTTTATCTGTATTTTCATGGATTACTATCTTTATTTTTACTATTATCCTACTTGATAGTGAACCCCCTATTGTCTATCTTGCTAAACCTATAGACACATTGGCATTGACTTTGTAGTCAGTAACACTCAAGGTCTGTATTGTAAGCTATAGATCATAGCACTATAATTCACCATCAAGAGTAAAAACAAATCGACTGAAGCAGCTGTGGCCTAGAAGTGTTTTTTGAAACTGTCATTTCAAGTGCAATATTTTGTTTATATTCTTTTAATGTTGGAATGAAGATGTTGAAGTGGTTACTTGTTTTTGGTTTGGGATGATTCAACTAATTTATATCTTGCTGTTCTTATGGTTGTTTGGAAGTATAACCTCGGATATCATGTTTGAATGCTTTACCATCACCTGTTGTTCACATATTTTTGCTATTGATAATGGCTACTTATATTGATAACTTAGATATCATGTTTTTTTAAGGAAAACACAAATGCACCCGATGTTTTTAAAGCTATTTGCTTTAAGAAAATGGGAATTTCCTGGAAGGCCTTCAAGCATCGAGTGAAAAAAGACTTCTATACAAAGTTTGAGACCGATGAAGAGCGCCTAGCAAATGTGCCGCCCCGGGTGGAGCCTAGTCAATGGCCTACTCTAGTGGCATATTGGGGCTTGGGTAACACACAGGTATAAATCGACTAACAAATAACTTACATCCATATTCATGCTAGTGGCAAACCCTTTATTTCAATTTACTGCATGTTGTCCAAATGTTTTTTAGAAAGTTTCGGAGAAGAACCAAGTTAATCGCGGAAAACTTTGTGCTCTCCCTAGAACTAGTAGAAGATCCTTTCCAGAAATAAAGAGAAAGGTTAGTATTGTGTTTTTCGGTAAGATAATTGTCATATATTTTCAGTTGATAATGTATAAATTTTTTCTTACTTTGGAACATGCATACACATCAGAGGAGGCTAGAAAACAAGCCTGTTGACATTGTCAACATGTGGAGAGCCACTAGAGGAAAATATGGCAGTTATAATGAAGAAGACGGGGCTGCTGGAACAGAGGTATATAAAATTCATATTTGTAATGAGTTTTTTTTAACAAAATGTCTATTGCAAATTAGAGAAATTTAACACAAACCTCCTTGCATGCTATAGAAAATGTTAGAAAGGAGAATTGAAGAGCTACCAGCTGAAGAACGAGATAACGAGGAGCAATTGAATAATGTTTACAGGGAAGTGATCGGACAAGATGGGCATGGCCGAGTTTTAGGCCGAGGAGTAGGTGTAAGCGGTAAAGGATCAACATCCTTAGCAGCTCATCAGGCTGAGATTCAACAAGCAACAAATGCTGAGATTGTACAACTACGAGAAGATGGTGAAAAGTTACGAGAATATGCGGAGAAGTTGAGAGAAGAGACTGACGCTTTAAGGAAAGAGCGTGAGGAGCAAGAGGCCCGGCACAAGAAAGAGCTTGAGGCGGTCAAGAGTGAGCTTAGGACTGAGCTCAAAGATGAAGTTGTGGCCATGTTCCTGAATGCTCAACTACTTTCTCAACAATCCAGTACATCGTCCAGGTAATTTGCCAACTATCAACTTATTACATTGGTTTTTCTCTGTGATTCTTATGTTTGGTTTTCTTTCGTGGCTGCAATTTATGTTTGGTTCTCCATTTCCTTTCTTTCAAGTTAAATTTTGTATTTATTACATTGGTTTCTTTTCTGGACTGATTTTTTGGACCGAATTTTGCATAGTCTGAATTTTGCATAATCTCGGTATCAGTATCGGAACTGAATTTTAGCTTCTGTTTTCACTGTGTCCTTTTCCCTGGAAACTCCGAAACCAGTGATATTTTTTACATATTGCCAAGTTATTTTTTACACTGAATTTTAGAGTATGTTAGATGGGTATCCATTGTTTTGTTTTAAGTTCAAATTATGGGACTAAATGTTCAGTCTCAGATTTACACTATACAGTTATATTCGGTCTCTAAATGTCCATATCACCTACATATATCAGTCTATTATTTTGTTCAGGTCATTATCTCATTATAAACAGTCCTTCTGAACTAAGGAGTTCAGTTCCCTGTTTTGATATTCCGATCTGTACCTTCATTTCAGACAATTGAAACTTCAAGTTCAGTCATTGAACTTTATTTTGGAGAATGAACTTCAAGTTCAGAACATTGAACCTGTGTGTGGGATGTCTTGGTATCCTAACCCCAGGTTAGCTTGCATCTGTCCACCTTGATCCCGTCCACTGCAAATTCATGTAGGTTCACTGCATTTCCTGGGTTCAATCACACTATGATACAGTAATTTAGGTGCGGCTGTAACTTTATTTAAGGGGTACCAGTTGCAGTTGCAATTGTTTGCACTTTGTATGCCCAGTCAGCTTATACTTTTGGGGAGAATAGTGACAGAACAGGGACATGAGTGAACAAAATCTTGTGAGTTATACCCAGTGACCGAGTGACTACCTCGTTTTCGACACTCTTATATACACACGAATGGTGCCAGCCCCTGGTACCAATCCCTATATAGGTACAAGTATACACAGGAAGTAGTACAACGTTAGTATCCAAACCAGGATTGACGTCATATGATATTCGACAAGTATCAGAGGATACTCGGTACGGTAATTGGTTTTACTGATAACCGAGTATTGGATGGACATTGGGAAATCAAATCGGACCCTTCATTATCCTGATGTTGGATCAGACTCTGCTCGGCACACGTCAGGTTAATACTGATGTGTATCTTCCTCAAGGTACCTTATGAACTCGGTCATAGTTGGTATCTTCTCGAAATTCTCGATATAATAGGATCAACCCTGTTCTAGATCGTTGTATTGGATACACTGAGTTATCCGTTTGATCAGATAACTGAACGAAAGCAATTAAGCTTTCGAAACACCTGACAACCACTCTTAGGCATTAGAACTTGTGTTGTTCGAGCCAACCTCATATTAAGATTCATATTGATACCAAGTAGGTGATGTTTTGATTTTACCATTTTTTCGAATACATCAACAGTCAGTATCTTATTAAATTATTGAAGCGCGACTGAACATGGTATCCGACCCTACCCTTATACATATATTACATGCACTTGATTACAACTACCCCTAGTTGTAATTGGCCAATCAATGAAGGCCATGGGTAGTACTGAGAGATGTCGTCCTAAGGCAAAACCCTGGTTGGGAAGTCATTTATCCTTCTAAGGAAGAGACATCCTTAATGGCTTGCTCTCGAAACCACCTTGTGGTGTCAGTCTATTGATTTTAACTTTTACATTGGTTTTTTCCAGCTTGTTACTGTAATTCTTGCTAGAATAATTGTACTTCCCATTTAAAATGTTTTCCAATTTTTCCCGTCTTCACTTAAACTTCCTTTTTCACTTGAAGCTCCCTTTGTCACTTGAAGCTTTTTCTGTACATTGTTTTTTTTTCCAACTTTTTTGTACGCAGGTCCGAACAGTTTGGAAGAACGGTTAGTAGGTTTGTACAATTTGTTTAAACCTTCACAAACTAATGTGGTCTAGTCTGTACAATTTGGAAGAACTTGTCTTTCTTTCCTGGTTGTTCGTGTATAGTTAGCAGGTTGCTAATATATTGGCATATCTTCATTTGCAGGTCCTTCAAAAGCATTCTGGATATGCTAAAATGATGGGCGACGATCTTGTGATGATAAAAAGTTTGGCTTAATTTTTGGGTACATGTTGGATATACTAAAAACATGGTGTAATGGTGGAGACAATGGGTTCATTTTGTAACTGAATTGTGGGTGATGTATAGTGTTTGGGATTTATTTTGGAAAAGGATGCTTAATGGGTTCAGCATTTTGTATGTAATGGTGGAGACAATGGGTTCATTTTGTAACTGCTGCTGTGGGTGATGTAGTGTTTTGGATTTATTTTGGAAATGGTGGTTAAGGATGCTTAATGTTAAGCTTTTTGTTGTTTATCAATTGAACATATATAGTTATATATGAATTTTGTTGTCTTCTACTTAATGGTAAAGAATGCTTGATGTTGTTAAGGTTTTTTGGTATTGGAGCTTTGATGCCTGGAGATACATCTGAGGACAAGCTTGATAACGTAAGCTTGACAACGTCCATGATTATATGAATTTATGTGTATTTAAATTGTATGTTTTATAGCTGAAAAATACAGACATTAATTTCATAAGTGTTACTTTTGGGACAGTTATGTAATTGTCCTAGATAAAAACGACATTCTTTTGTAACGCTGGCAAATTTGTTTAGGACGGGTGTTACTCGTCACAAACTCTTTTATTTTGGGACGGTTTTGTAAACCGTCGTAAACATGTAATAATTCAAACTCTTTTGGTACGGTTGCATTTTTCGACCCTAAAACCAAATTAGGACGGCATTTTTGGTCCTAAAACTTTTTGCCACGCCACCCTAATACCACTGTCACTTACCGTCCTAAAATTCGTCCCAAATCACAATTTAGGACTGATTTGGGTCTTTTTAAGACGGATTTTTGGGGTCCCAGAAAAACACTTTTTTTGTAGTGTTCTTTTTCTGTTGCTAGTGAATAATCCTGGAATATGTTATTCCAGTTATGGTAGAAAAGAATAATTCTTGGAATATTCCTTCCAGGACTTTTCTTGTAAAGCTCTATGAGCACTTATAAAAGGGGGAGGCTTTCATTTGTTCCTCACCACCTAAACTTGTAAGCTTTTCCATTCAATAAAGAAATCTTACGAGTCTCCTCTTTGCTCCACTATTCTAATTTCCTTAGCGATCTAGCTAAGTCGGGTTGGGAAGGCTAGCACGAGTCTTTGAGAGAAAAGACAGTGCGCCGCACGGGACGAAGTGCTAGCAAAAATACTAAGTCCGTGACAAACAGCTTCTAAGATTGACTTGGGTATAATAGCACCAGGAGCAGCCACCTAATGATGATCATGTGTTAATTTCTTGTGAACTATCACTATTTCCTTGTTGTATCATACCTGATCACCTGTTCCTAAAAGAGTGTTGGAGTATCCTCAACTCTGGAATGATCATAACTGAGAAACCGGAACCTTGAGGACCCAGTTGGAAAGAACCAACTGCTGCAGCAATGGCTAGAGCATCCCTGATGGCATATTTCACACTGTTGGACGTTATCAGGTGATGTCTACATATATCACTACTCACTAGATCATTAGATTATTAATTCGGATTTGATTGGCCATCCTCCAGTGAGATAAACCCACTGATATATGCTTATTTATATTCATGTTCTAGGCCAGCAAACCGTTTTGAAGCTAATGAAGGTGAACCCGATTAATGGTGAGACCTTTGCTAAGCCTTCTGCAACTAATTTTGGGTAAGCTATGTTAAGATCTATACCTTACAAAATGGGCCACCACAAAAACATGTCAGAACCCTAAATTGTTAGGACGCCAGAGTGGTGAGTTGTGTGCAGGTTGGATTTTTCTTAATTGGGCGTATGTGGTAGTTATGTTAAGTGTATGTGGTAGTTATGTTAAGAAAAGAAAGTTGCTATCTTGTATGCACCCTTGTGTGTTTTAGTTTCTGCCAGTCGAAGTATATTTGCAACACTAAAAGTGCTTGTAGCATGTAGACAATCCCCATAACATCTGTTTGCACCAATCTTCACAAAAATTAAGGAAATTATAATATCGTGGCGGTTGGTAGTCCTTTGAAATATGTTGCTGGATGTATGATAATATTCTGGAGGCTTGTTACATGTGCCATTCTACTCCAAAATATCATGTAACTTCTACCAATAGTAAGTCGCAAACAAGTTGGCATCATTTACTGAGAATTTATATCATTTTATGTGGTTTTGAAAGAGTGCCTTCACTATTTAAGGAACTCGTATGGTAAGCAAAATGCAACTTATTCTAAACAAGTGCAACATATGCTATTTATTTCTCGCAGGTAGTGTCAGATTTATGTCGAGTTAGAGAAGCAAACTTCTCAACACGTACAACCAAAATTGTTAGGATACAACTGTACACTTGAACAACTCTAGGTCGCTACATTTCCCGTTCATTATCGATTCACTTCACGCCAACAAAATTGGAAACATCTCAATTCCTAACGGCCACCCGTACCGTGGTTTGCTCGCCTTCCGTTCGACTAATATAAATTTTGTCAGCATTTTGAGAACGCACAAACATGAAGGACTTCCGAAACGGAGCAGTTATGCCCTGACTTAGTACCTCAACCTTCCCTCTTCTGCAGCCTCCACATGACCTCCATTTGGTACACAACCAATCCATCCCAGAGGGACCAACGCAGCTACAACCTGCACAAGTATGCCCAGAGGCAAGCTCGAGTAATCCCCAGACGACACTCCGATCAAGGAAGCCAATCCCACGCCCAGTACACCACTGAGTATCGTCGACAAGCACAAAGCAGAGGCGAAGAACGCAAACAGGGACCCTTCACACCCGGAAGGGCACAGGCTCGATAAGAGAACAGTGAACGGCAGGACCTTGAACTGAGCCACAGATTCGGCCAGCGCGGAGAAGCACAGCACGTAGGCCTCGTTCGACACGCCAAGCCCGAGGTTGCATTGCTTCACCAAGAACAAGTCCGATACAAACGAAAGCGCATAGGCTATCTGGACCCCGGATATCAGTCTCCTCATGGGTATCCTCTTCAGGTACCGGTTGTAGAGGACGGTCGCAGAGAGGACCATGAGCTGCCCAACCACCTTAGAGAGGCCGATGACCGAAGGGTCGAGGTTCAGAAACTGCGTCTGGAAACAGAAGATAGACCCAGAAAGGACAGGGACAAGAGCGGTGGAGGCGACCATCCACGATAGGGGATACAACACCCTCTCCTCGCTGATGACTGTGATCAGTTCCGATACCTGTCTGCTGAGGCTATCCGATACCGAGCTCCGCACACAGCTCGCGGGAGGAGGGAGCGGAGACTCCTTCGTGCCCGAGGAGAGGGCCAGCTGGATGCTGAGCAGGACAGCGAAGGCGAGGAACATGGCCTTCGCGTCCTGGGTCATCAGCAGGAGGAAGCCACCGGAGAGGTTGCCTAGCAATGCTCCAGCTGATAAAGCGATGAAGGCATATGACTGGAGTACGCCTGCTTTCTGGGTCCTGCTGAACTCGGCGACGAGAGCATCGCTGACGACTTCTGTAACCGATGCTCCGAGGTTGCCAAGTAGAATGCAGGCCATCAGCGCCGGGAACATCCCGCTGGTGGCTGGGATCAGTGCAAGTGTTCCCCAGGATAAAGCCTGTAATAAGACTGATTTTTTTTTGCTTCAGTTAGGTTGAGTGCATTGGAGATTTTTAATTGCAATGACTAAACACTAACATAGCAAGAATGAGAATTTTGGTAAGTTTTCTTCTTTTACATGTTTTTGCAACTTTACGCTTTACACCTTTGTTGATTGGTCTTTTTCGTTCTCTTTTTTTTTTTTTTTTTTTTGAATTGACGGGAAAAGAGACGTCCAATATTGGTATCGGTCATCAGTCGGTATCGGATAGGTACATGCTAAATCGTATCGGTATCGACAGATACTGCAAACTATGGTTTCACATTCCAAAGCGTATCCCTGTATATTTGTTAGAAGCATCAATCACTTACCTGGAGATTTGGCAGTAACTACCTTGCTCTTAGAAAAGCAATATGCACATGTACTGAAACCTTTGGCTTGACCAAAGAAAGCATGCCATCTTGAAAAGTTAATAGATGCAACCTTCCTTCCAATATCTTGAGGCTGCTAACAGAGGTAGCAAAGACCTCAAACTTACAAACCAAATATAAAGGCCTTCAAGAACTTGATATAGGTCTATATCAGTATGGAGTCCTCAGAACTTCCATAATGAAGAAGAATCATAACTCTAATCTTTCTCAATCCTCTATTATAACTTCAACTTCCAGGTACTCCAACAATTTGGCAATTGAGGTCACCCATAACTAGTACAATCCCACTCCACCATTAACTACTGAATGTCTGTAATTAAAATGGGGAAAAAAAAACCTAAACTAAAAATACTACCATACCTAACACATCATGAAAATACTACTTTAAGATCAATTATTCAATGTATGGAACCAAGAAATTAGGCCAACTATTCATACATGCTAGTATGGTACCCCGGCCCTATCTACACTGTAAGTTATGTTTCACATCATACATTCTGTACTCATTGATTCTAATTAAAATTCATCAAGAATGGACCACAAAACCCATAATGAATCATAGGCAACCATAAAAATAAAAAAAATGGTTATGACAAACATATGATTAATTTTAAGAGCAGAACCAAAATTCAAGCACAGGTAGACTAGAGTCGATAAAAAAATGCTTATGACAAACACATTATTATTTATGGGCGAATCATAAATTCAAACTGGCTAGGTGTGGACCGACTCACATAAAAAAAAAAAATACAAAATATATAGGAAAAAAAATTGGAGATGGGCTCGAGCCCACCCCAACTCCAACGTGGTTCCGCCTCTGATTAATTCTATTAAAAAAAATCAAGAAAGAAAGAATGAAAGGAAAAGAAAAAAAAACTCACCTCCAATGGAGATGTAAGGGAGCCTGTGGGCCCCACCAATGTAGACAGCATCAGAGAGAAGGCCAAAGAGGGGCTTGGCCACCATGGGGAGGTTGCCAGTGTGCTGCACCAGCTGCAGGGTGGAGGGGCTGAGCCCCAGCCCATTTGCCATGTGGAAGTTGAGAGCCAGCCAGGGGAAGCACCTGAATCCCTGCACCCAGTACCCAAACCCACACAATGCCCACACCCTCCCCTGCCCCTCCTCCTCCACCACCCCACCACCATGGCTGCCTCTCTCCCTCCTCCCCCATTTCCACCTCCACCTCCACCTTGTGGTAGTGGTGGTGGTGGTGGTGGTGGGCTTTTGGAGGGTTTTTAGAATCTTGATGTGGTGGTGGTGGTGTTTGTTGTTGTTGGAGTTTGAGTTATTGGGGCTGTTTTTTGGGGGTTGGAAGTGGAGGGTAAGAGGTTTGGGTTTGTTGTGGTAGGTATGTGTTGGGAAGAAGGGCTTTGGGGTAGGCTTTGTTACGCAAATCATGATGAACTTTGTTATGGCTTGGTTCTCTCTCTTCTTCTTTGTTCAGAGCAAGTACTTTGTGGGGTTGAATGTTGATGATAGGGAAATTACAGCTGATTGCTACTAATATGATGAGCCATTGAACTTACACAAGCAATGAATCCTTAGACCCATTATTACTTTAGATAAGAGTATAATAATAGAGAGAGAAGGGTCTAGAATAAATTCATTAACTTCATTCTTTTGATACAGTGTATAATAATATGTCCAACATTTATAGTTTATATAAAAAGCAGCACGGACAGACATGTCCGATAGAATTCGAATCCACCAACTATAAGAATGTGCAGTATAGGTGTGAGAGTTGTAATAAAAATAATAATTAAACAACCGATCTCTCTACATTAGAGTTCAAGCATCTTGATGTGTAATGTTCAAGTTATCTTGTATGTATGTATCTATCGTTGACATGTATATAATAAATAAAATTTTCCATTTCAAGTTCAGTGATGGCACAAACATTAGCATACTAATTAACACAAGAACGGTGGACCTATTTTTCTCCTATTTCAAGAAGACCTTTTTTGTTTTTGTTTTTTTGTTTTTTTGTTTTTTTTTTTTTTAAAGAAGGTGCATGAGAAATCTAGAAGAAGAAAGAGAAAGGGGGGTCTAGCATGCAGAAAGAACCAGATGCTGACATGTGGAGATTCTAGAGGACCAATGACAACAAGGAGTGGCATTTCTTTGTCCTTGCTCACAAACTTCCAGTATGTAGAGCCCCCTCCTCACAAACTTTAAGCTTGTGAAAGCGGAGTAATACCTTACTTTTGACCCATGATTAACAAACGGATTAATTACACTTATCTTTCCAGTATTACAGGACCACCCATTTTTCGAAAATAATTACACTTACTATCTCTCTCCTTCGTAAATTTTATTAATCATAGCGGTGGTCAGTGTTATTAGTTTATGTAGAAAATAGAAACTATAGAAGATGTCCGTATAATTAGTTTCAAAACAGGAATAGTCCGTGTAATAAATGTAAAACATAAAAGTAGTTAATGGAATTATTAGGACTGCAAGCAGTCCCACAGTCCTGGTTAATATTAGGACTACATACATTCATGCAGTCCTTCCTATTTTGTGACTGATAAAATGGACTGCAAGCAGTCCCACGGTCCTACTGTATTGCAGGATTGCAAAAATGCATGCAGTCCTGTCGTATTGTAAGACTGTAAGACTTCATGCAGTCCTACTGTATTGCAGGACTGCAAGACTGTATGCAGTCCTATCGTTTTCGTGGCCGACTGTAGGCCAAAATTAATGATTCTAGGATTAGGATTTGATGCAAAAAAGAATTGATTTGTCGTATTCGAAAGATACATACATGAACCCTAATTTGTTCTAACATATTTTATCAAAATATTTTGAACATTACTTATGTGACATAGAAATTTTTGGAAAAGAAGAGAGCAAGAGGGAGAAGAGGGAGAAGAGAGCAACAAAGAGAAATGTTGGCTTTTATACCCAAATGTAGGGGTGAGCATCGGTTCGGTTCGGTTCATACCGAACCAGTAATAGTAAAACCGAACATGAACCGAACCGGCCAATTTGAAAACCGCACCTAACCGATTTAATTGAAAATCGAACTTGAACCGAACCGAAATAAGTCGGTTCGGTTTATCGGTTCAGTCGGTTCGTGGGCTTTCATATAATGGGCCGGCCCATTACAATTTAACATTAAAATTATTCAAAGTCTCCAAAAAATAACAAAGGTAAATATAGTTTGAAACACAGGCTATCAGGCTTTCAGGTAAAAATAACAAAGTCCATCATCCAAAAAATGCAGTATCAGGCTATCAGGCTTTCATAATGAAAAGAATAACCATTATAATTTTTCAGACAGCACAGCAAGACAACAAGAAGAAGAAAAAAAGGCAACAACAAAAAATGATAGTATCAGCTACATCTCTATATAGCCCACTTTCCCAGATCCATCTCAAGATTCTCAACTCAAAACAGAAAGGTAAATATAGTTTGAAACACAGCCTCTTTCAATGAGGAACTTCTACAGTTCTACTGCTAATGTCTAAATGAACAATGCAAAATTCTGAGTTCTCTTAGCCAAGCCTCCTTGAGAGTTGAGAGGGGGATGCTCCAGCAGGTTCCTGTTCCAGTTCCAGTTCTGACCCTGGGGCTGGATTCAGTTCCAGTTCCAGACTTCCAGTTCCTGTTGAGAGGGGGGGATGCTCCAGCAGGTTCCAGTTCCAAAAGGATGCAATTGATTCAATTCCACTGACAGAGCTGCATCCTGCAAGCACCAAAAATAGAAGACAAGAAGGAAAGAAAGTATAATATGGCTCAGATGGCTTATTTATGCATCATAGACTGATAGTATGATGCCATGTAGTATCAAATACACACTTTCTCAAGCCGTAATCATCATTGCCACTTTCTAGTTTAATATGTTAGTAAAATTTTCAAGAAAACCAATAAATAACTATTCACAAAATGGCTGCAGTTCATGCACAAATGGCTGCAACAATTGCCTCGCCACTAGCTGCATTGAATGCCATGCCACTGCAAACAGAGAGCATGTCATGCACAAATGGCTGCAGTTCATGCACAAATGGCTGCAACAATTGCCTCGCCACTAGCTGCATTGAATGCCACGCCACTGCAAACAGAGAGCATGTCATGCACAAATGGCTGCAGTTCATGCACAAATGGAATATTACAAACAGAGTAGAAGCAGTAAACTAAAGAGCATATCATGCACACAAGTGACACAACACAAGAGCAATCAGCATAGTAAATAGAATTACATACTGCTAGTAGCAGCAGTAAAGAGCACACCAGTTCTTTGACTCCAAAATTAACAGAGTAAACTAAAGAGCATAATTAGGTTTTTCCACCAGAGTAATCAGTATCCAGCATATAGCGTAGCAGGCAAAATAACATTCCCACAGAGTTCAAATAGAATATTACAGACATTTGACAATTGACACTTGTTCCCAATTAATCAAACCTCGCTTGTTGATGTTGACGCCACAGTTAACCTACCCAAATCTAATGATAAGAACAAAAAAAATGAACAAGTTAAAACACAACTACTACGAAATTGGAAAATGTAATACAAGTTATAAAAATTAAATTACCCATTTCAAGTTTGTAGACGTCCTCAAAATTCTCTTCAATAATAGACACAACGGGTCGATCCGAAGGCCCCCTAAACCAATCTTGACAACAAATAAGTGCTTGAGCAATTTTGGGAGTCAAAGAGCTCCTATAAGCATCAAGGACACGACCACCCGTACTAAAAGCCGACTCGGAAGCTACGGTAGATATGGAAACGGCCAAAACATCTCTAGCCATCTTTGAGAGGATCGAAAAACGAGGAAAATTAAGCTTCCACCATCCCAAAAGATTAAAATCATCACTTTCATCATCTTCATCATCCACGGTACTCTCATCTAGATAATGGTCAAGCTCTGATTTAGTATCACTACCTCCCAATTCCATCTTATGCTTCTTGAATTGGACCTTCATGAACTTTTTCAATTGCAAGGCTGCCACCGGCTGATTTTCACTAGGAGTTTGAACTCTATCACTAGAAGTGCCACCAACTTGAGAAGTGCTAATGTTTTTGTACTCATTAAACATAGAGTACGCAACGATTTTCACTTTCTTTTTCATGGAATCGCTCTTTTCCACACCATATAGTTGATCAAGAGCATACTCCACGTACTCCAACTTATGTCTTGGATCAAGAATTGGTGCAATAAATATAATCATATTCATCTTTTCGATATCCCCCCAATACTTATCATACTTCTTCCTCATTTTATCGGCCATGGTAGCTAAGTCTAAGTCACTACTCTCTTTTGAAGTGCGCAATAGAATGTCAATTGATGTGATTTCATCAAAAAAGTTATTGCAAGTGACATACAAGGAATCGGAGATACGCTTTGTGAGTTCATAAAAGTGTTCAAGAAAAGTGCATAATCTTCTTGCATTAGACCAATCTTCATCAGTAGGATACCCACCATGCTCCGCTAGCTCTACTTTGAACCATGGATCAATAGATGCAAATCTCTCAAAGGCACTCTCAAACCTTTGAGCCGTGTCTAACATGAGAAATGTAGAATTCTAACGGGTGCTAACATCAAGACACAATAGCTTCTTGCTTTGTATCTTTTCGGCTTCAACACACTCCTTAAATTTCTGGAATCTACTAGGAGAGTGTCTCACATATCTTACTGTATTTCTAACACGAGATACGCTTGAAGACATCAACTTCAAACCATCAACCACAACGAGATTTACAATATGAGCGATGCATCTCATATGTAAATACTTGCAATTAAGAATGCTATTTCCCCAATTTTGTATTTTCTTGCTCAAATAAGAAATAGCAACATCGTTAGAATTAGCATTATCAACTGTGATAGTAAATACCCTATCAATACCCCAATCAAGCAAACATGTCTCTACCGCTTTCCCGATGGCCTCCCCTTTATGACTGGAAATTGGACAGAAATTTATAATTTTTTTCTTCAATTCCCAGTCATCATTTATGTAATGTACTGTAAGACACATGTAATTTATCTTCTGTAACGATGTCCATGAATCCGTAGTTAGACAAACCATTTGTTTAGACTCTCTCTCAAAAATATTTTGAACTTACTCTTTTCAATAGAGTAAATATCGAAACAATCTCGTGCCACGGTCCACCTCGATGGAATACGAAAGATTGGACACGCAACACTCATAAAGTTTCTAAACTTTTCACATTCAACCATCCGAAACGGAAGCTCATCAATAATCACCATACGTGTCAAAGCTTTTCTGACTTCATCTTGATTAAATTTCCAATTAGTTAGTATCTTATCCGTGCCATTTGCATTTGGTTGCAAGTTTAGTATTGACTGAGTAGAGTCATGGTTTCTTGGATTCAAAGGACATGCAATCCAATGATTTTTCACAGTGGTTGTCCCGTTTAATTTGCTATGACAATGATATTCTTTCTTACAATGCTTGCAACTAGCTTTTGGACGACCTTCTGCATCCAAAAAACTATTAAAATCTATCCAAAATGCTGCCCATTTTTTGGTAGATTTTCTAGTAACCCGAAGACTCGGATTAGAATTGGAGATTGGCTCATTAGTGGCCTGAGAACTAACTGGTGGCTGAGGTGGATCACCTTCGTGCGACATCTAAAAAATAAACTATGCTATCAAAATAGGAACTACAAATATGAAATTTCATAGAAATGTAGAAATACGCACATTGCACGAATATGAAGTTGTTGCCATTGATGGAAGCTACCTAACAAACATCACATAATTAAATTATAACCTGTCTAACCTTGACCTAACCCTAAACTGACATGTCCCTATGCAGTGTGCACTAAACCCAGCAACATATTAACTAAGTATAAACCCAGCAACATATTAACTAAGTATAAACCCAGTTAAAATTATATTGTGCAAACTGCAACATATTAACTAAGTATAAACCCAGCAACATATTAACTAAACTGACATGTCCCTGTGCAGTGTGCACTAAACCCAGTAACAATACAATTATGTAAGTATAACCCAACATATTATAAAACTGCAAACTATAAACTGTAAACACTGATTCATGGGTCTGCTTTATAAAACACATATTATGAAACTGTAAACTGATTTATAAAACTGCAAACTGCAATTATGCAAATATAACCCAACATATTATAAAACTGCAAATTGCAAACTGCTAAAATTATACTGTGTAAACACTGATTCATGTCCCTGAATTAACAATGCATTTTATTGCACATTGCTTTCTTTTTCCCTCAATTTTTTTCTGCATTGGCAAATTTTGGCAGCAAACATAGCAAGCAAACACATAATTAAATTTTGGCAGCTAACAGAGATTTTTTTTCCTCTCTTTTTTTGCATTGGCAAATTTTGGCAGCAAACATAGCAAGCAACCCTGCAACTTTTTCATATCAAAGATTCGGACCAACATTTCGAGAGACTGGTTAGGAAAAAATTAACTTACAGTGAGTTCAGACAGCACAGCAAGACAGCAAGTGAGCAAGGGACCTGAACAATACGAAAAAATTAGGGAAAAAAATAATTTAATCAATAATTTACTGTAAAAAATTAATTACGAGAGAGAAAGTAAAAAATTACTATAAAAAAAATAATTTACTGTAAAATTTTTGTTACTTTCTTACCAGATCTAGGTCAGATGAGTGACGTCCGGTCCCCTTTGAGAGATCTAGGTTAGATCTGAAAGATCTAGGTCCGATCTTTACAAATCTAGGTCCGATCTTTACATATCTAGGTTAGATGTAGATGAGATCGACCCTACAGGAGTCGGGAGAGGCAGCGGTGGTTGAGCAGTAGAGAGAGAGTGGCAGCGGTGGAGACTGGAGAGTGACGAGAGTCTCGACGAGAGCAAGAGAGAGAGAGAGACTCAGAGAGCCGAGAGGGTTCTTCTCGACGAGAGCAGGAGAGAGAGAGGCTCAGGTCGGAAGAGAGGGTTCTCGAAGGAAAGAAGCGGCGGCCAGTGGAGTGGTGAGAAATGAGAATGAGTAGCATGAGAGAGAAATGAAGCGGCTGAACCGCTGAAGACTTTTATATTTAGGGTTTTTTGGAAGGGGTATTTTAGTAATTTACTAATTAAGAAATAAAATAAATCGATTTTCAGTTCGGGTCGGGAACCGTTTTTCCAACCCGTAACCCGAACCGATAACCGCTTATTTCCTTTATAAAAACCGAGCCCCGACCCGTTTCAAAATAAACCGACCCGAACGTTCTAAACGGGTCGGGTCGGATCGGTTTCGGTGGAAAAACCGAAATCTGCTCTCTCCTACCCAAATGTGGGCTAGTCCCAAGCAACAAATAGGAGTGACAAACTTGTAAATATTTGGAAAAAAAAAAATTGGACTAACCCCAAACAATTGTTGGAGTACCCTTAGAATTAGCCTAAATTCTACATTGTTATATACTTTATCCCTACTCTCTTGGTTTCTCAGGGAGAAAGACACCAATAAAACTAATACATGATCAAATATAATTACGCCACGTAAACTATTATGAAACATAGAAGACAGGTGTTCATTAAAAATACAATCAATCACATCATCAATTATTTCATAAATATTCGTCTCAATCAATCTTGGGCACACTAAAATAAGCATACTATGACCTGAGTAATCCTTAACAATATAGATTTGTCTGCTGATTATAAAAACTGTAATAAAGATCTGGAAACTATAGATCAAGTGTTACATGGTAATCCTCTTGAACATTGAATCAGACCCTCCAGCCAGCCTTAGCTGCAGCTGTAATGCCTGCATAGTACCAATAAGCAACCATCACATTCACACAGTTTTGCAGCTAACAGACAGTCAGGCCATCGCTTTTTAACTCGGAAATATGGATCTCACATTACCCTTTCCACCTGAAACTGCACGACTTCGCGTCTGTAAGCTATCATAAGTTCCTTGTGTGTAGGAATGCCAGGAAAGACCTAGCGAGACATACGTGATGAATATGATAACCGTCTCTAACAAAAAAATGGCCTCTCATGGGGTTTATGCTTCAACTGAAAGAACTAATCATATTAAGAATGACCTAGAGAATCAGGCTTCGAAATATAAGATGATCAATGGTGTATTCTTGAATTCAGTCGCGCAAGCTGCACCGCTGGAGAACCAAGAGCTGATGATGCCATCATCCAGACTCGTTCCATTGGCCCACCTATCAACGAGCTTGAACCCAAAGTGGGATGCAGCAGACATTATAGAGCCTTCGTCAGCACGCCTTTGGATGTAACATAGAATGAGAACTGATTTCTTTTCCCCATCATCTCGATTCAATATCAGCTCCCTTGCAGTCTTGAACAGAGGAAGAATAGCTTCAGGATAGTAAGTTACATCTGTACCAATGATGACATCGAAACCTCCAAGGTCTTTGATGACCGCCATATCTTCCTTATCCCCCCATATTAACCTCTTGATAACCATTTTCTCACTTAAAGATGGTTCCAAATTTGAAGCAACATTCTGATTTAGGAGGTCAAGAGCTGCTGTGTCTCCATCGGTTGCAACTAAAAGTTCTGCAAATGGAACGGATACCATGGAGCAGATGCCAGCAGAGCCACAACCCAACTCCAATACTCTTTTCCCAGCAACAATAGAAGGATTCTCTGCTAATAAATTGCTCATGAGGTGGGCAGACTCCCATAGAATTAGGCCTGTCGATTTGCAGGTGTGTTGATATTCTTTGGACAATCCTTTTATTCTGAAGACATAACCTCTCAGTTTGATTTCCACAACCTATAACAGGTCCAACGAGTTAAAATGGTAGTCTTCAGAATAGTGAAGATGTTTATCGAGAGAATCAAACAAAAATCAAGTATATATAGACAACTCGTTAAAGAAGTTGAAGATAAAGTGTATCCACTGCAGCGTAATAACTATAAAAAGGGTGTAGCAGGTGCCACGAAGCTCCAGCTTATGCAGGATCTGGGAGGGTCAAGATGCATGAAGCCCCTGTATATATGGAGAGGTTGTTTATGCGACTTGAATCCACATGCACCAGGATGCAAGAAACAAGCCTTATTGTCGCACCAGGTAACACCTAAAAAATTGTCCATATTAATAGAACGTGTTATCACTTGAAAACACATGTACACATACCAGCAAGCATGGGCTTGGACCCACTCAAGGAACGAGGAAAATTAGTCCTAAATCATAGTTTTGAACTGACAGGATGCTGCCAGAAGTTTAAAAGTAGGGGTGCAACTCGGACGGGCTAAACCCGAGCCCGATCGGGTAAACCCGCCAGTTGGTTGGGTTAGGGTTGATGATACTTGGGCTCGGACTTGGGTTCGGGTTAAAATATTTGAACCCGATCAAAAATCGGGTTGGGCTCGGGTTCACGTGTCGGGTTACACGAATAACCCGAAACCCGACACACACACGTATATATATTCATACTTTCTAAGAAAAAATTTAAATCCTAAATTTATCAACCCAAACTCTTCAACTCCTTCTAAATTTCATGTTAATTTGTATTTTATAATGATTGATGCTTAATTGCTATTTGATTATGTGTTTAATATTAATCTTATTTAGAATTATTTTAAATATCATATTAGAGCCCGATAAACCCATTGGACCCGACCCAACCCGAGCTTCCTCCGGGTTCGGTCTTGGGCTTCATATGTTGAACCCGAGGTCGGGTTGGGCTTGGGCTCGG